>VZRO01006317.1:1418135-1540556 GCA_013397915.1 Daphoenositta chrysoptera
GGTGGAGGCGGCGGAAGTTTAACAAGCAGCTTTTCCTACGAGGGGCTGGCAGCGTGTCTTTGGGCAGGTTTCTCCCGGTTTTGGGCACAATAAATCCCGCTCGTCTGTGAAGCTAGGGCCTCTTTCAGGAAGAGTAATTGTGATTTGGGCAGGAGCTGCCAGTCCCTGCCAGCCCAGAGAGGCTCCTGTGTCCTGGCCTTGCTATGCAGGACTCTGTGAAACAGGTGGAGAAACCATGAGCGGATTTCCTTTGGCGTTCTGACAGTGGAGAGCGATGTCATTACATTGCCTGGTTCAGCAGCAGTTCTATCCGTAGCATAAGGGCATGCCAGTGTGAAGGACAGATCACAGGAGAAATTACACCACTCAAAGATTGCCTCTATTTCCTTTTGCTGCACGACTATTTTCCTTGTAGTTAACAACTAATCAATTCCAGGAATTCGACGGAGGCTGTGTATTAAAGTAACTCTGCAGCTAGCTGGGCTTGCCAGCACCCACTCACTCTTAGGTTTGATCCCTTGTGCCAGTCCTGGCTCTCTCTGTCCTCTCCTTTGCATTTTTCTTTTGCAGCAGAAAGGATGGGTCTCTCCATTTGGATCCTTGTAGTACTCCCTTATTTCCAAAATCCTGTAGTACTCTGCCTGTAAACTAAAATAGTGTCTTAAAATAAAGGTAAAAATTAATTTGACAATTTCTGATCGTGTATTCATTACAATTAATTTTCTTTTAAGCACTTGAAATTAACTTTTCCTACCCAAGGAGAAGTTTGAAGTTGTTTTATATACCTCCTGCCTCAAAGAGCAAAAATGAGGCATGACTGTATATATTTTGGAGATTTTAATGAGCAAGACATATATATTATTTTATTCAATTTAATATATCGAGACCTGACAGTAATGATTTACAAACCATCATTGGCACAACTAAAGCAGTTGGAAAATGTCAGAGCAGATATTTTTCTCCCTCAGAAAGGCCAGCTCTGTTAAACTGAAGTCCCAGAGAAACATACCGGTTTTTAAAGGAATTTTCATAAGAAAAACCCCTAAGATCATGCTCCAACTTTTTTTTAAGGCAAATGGACATAGCTTCTACGTAGGCCATGTCCTGGCACTGGGGGCCCAGAAGTAGGTGTTACAATCCCATATTCCTCTGCCAGCAGTACTGGGGAGCACCCGACACTCTGGACAACAGTGGTTTCTGCCCAATAGACCTTTCAATCCCATAAAAAATCACCAGACACTGGCTGGCACTCCTTATCCCAGGAAAATCACATCAGGTTTCAGAATGTGTGCCTCTCTTCCACATGGCTGGGCTGGAGTCTCTTCTGAAACTCCAAACCAATCCTATCCCAACAAAAAACTGCTTGTAGAGGCACTGCCATTGTTGTCTCAGAAGGGAAGAAATGCAGTAAAATTAGAGAGATAAGGATATTTTATTTCCAGATATATCCTCCTGCAGCAGTTGCTATGGTTTTGCACATTCTGAAGTAGTTTTGCCGCATCAGCACTAAAAACTGCCATAAAACATCAAAGGCATCAGCTGAACAAGAGGCAACTCAGTACCTGTGCTGTGTGCTCATTTCAGAGTTTCTGTGTCAAGTTATGCCACAGGTAGTAGTTTTCAGAGTCTATCAGATCTTCAGACCCCCTGCACACTGACCCACAAAGCAAGGTCCTGTACTTTTCCCTTGTTTGAGCAAGACTAAAAGCTCTCTCATTAATTAGAAGGACTCATGCTATGTGTAGTGTGTGCACTAATAAATGATCAGTAATTCCTTCTTCCTCACTTCTTTGCATAATTATTTCACCTGTCTCACATACAGTGTGAAAGATGACTCTTCAGTTTAATAAATACCCCCGAGAATGTGAAGTGCCTTTCACTGAGCTTGGGGCAGTTACAACCCATCCTCCTCAAGCATTCAAGTTACTCAGCCAAAAAGTAGGAGCTTTATATACTGTTGTGGCAATTACCTTTCCAGAATGTAAGATTGCCTCTCTCTTCTCTGTTCTTGTTTCTTGACAGGCTTTAAAAAAAATGCACATGGAGGGGGGAAAAAAACAAACTCAAAGTTTGCTCTCAGTTCAGTGAAATTTTAATGGGTGCTGTTCTTTTGCAGAAATACCTGACATAGCTTAATTCTGAAGAAGAGAAAAAACAAGAGGAACTTTGGAGATTTTTTCCTAATGCTTTTTGACCACGACTGTTGTAAAGCTCATGAAACTTGTGTATGTGTAATGCCAGAGAAAGGGTGCATTTTTAAGGTCCCAGTTTGTCACCCTGCATGAACTCATGGTTCACGATATGAATAAGGCTAGGAGTAAAATAAAGATTGAAAGGGGTATTAAAAGAAGTAATAGTAGATTTTTAACATGCTAATTTTTCGTGGCTGGCGGTCAGATGACAGCTGACCTTATAAAATCTACGAGTGATAAAGATTTTTACCTGCCATTTTGTCCCGCATACAACAACAGCACCAAGTCTGAAGTATTTTTAATCAGTGTACCTGCAGGACATCACAAGGTTTAGATATTTTGGTTGTTTGTCTCATGCAGTCTTTCGTCTTTCTCATACAAGAAGGATTCAATTAACTGAGTCACAGCAAAGAAACCATGCAGAATTTTATCAGAAGGGCTATATGCAAAAACTGTGTGCTACTTCACTGGAAATCAATGGCACCAGTCCAGGAACTAACATATGCTTTGGAGACGGTGACACCACATGGGAGTGACGGGCTGGGCTGCAGGGTGAAAGGAAGTGCTAAGCAGAGTACACGGTAGACGGAGGGAGCTATTCCAGGTTTATCTTCCCGGTGCTATTTTTAAGTTTTTAGATTCAATTTGATCTCGATACAGTCCTTCTTTCCACAGATAAAGTCTTTCCGTAGACTTGGGAGTCGGCACAGCACAAGCACATGGAAAATACTTTCCAGTTACAGCATGAAGAAGCAAAGCAGGAGGGAGTCACTGCAAGATTACCATCCACATCGCCATCTGCCCAAGGGAAGGGACAGCATGTAGTTGCACTATTCCTGGAGCAAAGAAAGGACCAGGTAGTTACCAAGTCTTCCTTGCTCTCTGCAGAAAGTTGGTACAGCCCACCTCAAGAGGTTTGTTCCAGCACTGGCTTGTTCATGCTGCCAGTGGCTTTAGCAAAGACACAGGCAAACTTCTCCTTGTGTCCCTGCCTCAAAGTCTCTTTATTGCAAGTCCACCAATTTTGGGGTGGTGAAGTGAGAAACAACAACAAAAACAGGACCGAAAATGTGGTACCTTGATACAGGAGAAAGAGAAGGTAGGATGAGAATATATTTCCCCTTGTACACCTGTGACATTGTCCCAGCCTACATCTTCTGAAGGCATTCACAGGCCAGCCCTATTTTTTATTGTTTACCATTACATAGTTTCTTCAAGTAACAGAGTGCTTAGGATAAATGTCAGAACTGAATTATGGAAAAAGTAGTCTGAACATCTATTCTTTACATAAACAAAGGCTTTTGTAAGTTATTTGGCCGCTTAACAGTGGAATTACACCATCAAAGAAGAGGAAACTGCTGCAGCTTATTTTTTGAAATGAATGATTTGTCTACAAAGAGCAGTTCACGGAGCAAGTCCCTAAAACTGCAAAAGGGAAAGGCTGTTCAGTTACTCAGTGTAATCTCTACCATAAGCTCTATCTTATCCCACAGGTGTAAAATAACAACATCTGATCTGAAACCATCCGTAGAGCTGCTAAGTAAACATATAAAACCCTAAAACTGTAACTAAAACTTCTGCCAATTGTTAGCTGTTGCCAGTGTAAGTGAAGGTGTAGGGGGAGTCAAGAAAAGGTCATTCCATTCCTCACTTTGCCTCCTGGCTCTCAGCTGCTTTTACTCCAGAAGTGGTCAGACCCCAGAAGCTGTTCAGTATCTTACTGTGTTAAGAAGCTGGCCTGGAAGGCATAGACAGGTAACTTACTCCAATGAAGCCCCTTCCTCCCCAGGATGTCCATGACACTCCCTAGCTTTTGTGGGGACATAGAGAATTGCTCCTGCAGACCCACCCACACCAGCAGGATTCCACTTTTCCATGGTGCAGAAACTGGGGAGCAGCCAGTTACACCAGCAGTGCTCTCTTTCCCTGCCGTCGGAGAAGCATGAAGAGCTCATAGGGAAGCTGAGCACTGAGTCTGACACTTACAAACTAAGAGCAAGGCTAGCTGCAATGTCTTCAAGCATAGAACCTTCATTCACAGTTTCTAAATGTTCTGCTTCACAGAAGTCAAAAGCTCCCACTGGTCCCTCAGGAGCCTACCTGGGATCAGAAAATAATTTTATCTAGCACAAAAGACAGCTGGACATTACTGTGATCAGGTTTGGCATGTTCTTGGAGGTTGGTCATTCATTGGACAATATTACCATTATGTTGGGTTTGCTTCTCTGCTACGTGGATGCATAATTTAGGACAGTGAGATGAAACTTAGCACACTGAATTCTACTTGCTTTATTCCTATCTTAACAATTGTGGTCAGTCAGTCATTTTATTTCTGTATATAGCACTTAATCCATATTGCAATAACTCGTGTACCATGTTATATTGCTGCACTGAGCCTCTGCCATTTTCAGATCAGTCACCTCTGTCAAGTCCCATAGGATAAGAGGGCCTGTAAGACCTATTCAAAATAATTTTTTTACCCTGGATGGTCACACATGATCTAACTTCCATCATTGGCCAGGTGCCAGGGGAAGAGCAACTGATGTGGAGAATGGCTGTTGGAAATGGTATTCCTGCCTGTGTCACAGCAGCTGCTGAACTTCTGCTCTTTTGTTATCTGAGTCTGCACTTGCAATGGCTGCCTGGATAGCCTCTTATTTTAATTGCTATTACTTCCAATGACATTAATCTGGGGGAGGGAACTTAAGTTAAAGCACCATATTTTATGTTTATAGAAATGATAATCATGTACAGAGAGCAGATTAAAAGGGCTCTCATAATGATGGCAGTGAAGGCAGAAGATAGAGCTTTCATTTCCATAAAGCATCAAGCAAACCCTACTTTACTGCCAACACAATCTGCTGCTGGCTCTAACTATTTATGTTTATTTTTATGTATTTATTATGAGTTTGTCCCCTGCTGTCAAGGAGACAGGCTTCTGCTCCTTACCTTTCAGGAATGCATTAATCCTGGTGGTTGGTTAATGTATGGGGAGGGAACAGAGCAAGGGGAATACAAACTGCAGCAACCTAGTGCAGTGTAAATCCTGGGAACAAGCTGAACTAGATAGAGATGAAATCCAGGAACTGTTCTTAATCCTGACAATTGCAAGCAATGAGAAAGCACAGAACCCAAAATAACACTCCTGGGTAATAGCAGACTTTAAAAAGTATTTTTTCTCCAAGTGGAAATTTAATTAATGCATCCCAGGTTGGGGTTTTTTTGAAACAACAAAATACAAGTTGATGCAGAGTTAATTCTCGTTTCTGCTGCTGGCCCCAAAAAAGCAGGTGTCGTCATGGGCTGTTGGCTGCCTCCTCCCGTGCACAGGGTACAGTGATTAGAACAGCATGAACAGCCCGGTGAAGCCACCAGAGCTGGCACGGGGCAGTGTGCCTAACAGAAAAGCAGTGGGGGAAGTAGTCTCTTGATGGGTGATGTCGCTGTAAATAAGCCTTAGGTTAGCCCAGAAAAATTCAGTTAAAACCTTACTTTTTTTCCTGTTTGCTCGGTTGCCAAATTTGCTGAAACTCCACTGTCTGTATGACTAATCGTGCCTGTTAGTATTTCCCCCTCTGTGAGGAACCTAAGTAAAGTTACATTCAGAACACTCATTACAAACCCAAAAGCACTGAAGGAAAAGACAAGGAAGGGAATCCTAAATTCTGAAATTTCGTCTTCCTGTCCAATTGAACATTTGTCATCTTCTAAACCCTATAGCCTTAATAGCTTTAACATTTTAATTTATTTTAATGATGTGATAGTTTAATCCTTGCCTTGCTGGTTCACCATAGGGACATCAGTGACCCAATCAGATGTTGTGGGAAGTGAATGGATCAGGTACACAAATGAGCTCTAGTAACAGCAATTTAAATGTCTCCCCCACTCCATACCTCCTCTCCACAGCCTCCATAGCAACCATGTTTTTGAGAATCTTTACAAAGATTCTCAAAAATTCAGTCTCTAGGGGAAAGTAAACCCCTAAAATCACATAAAAAATCTGAAGCAGGAAAACCAGAGAATTCTTGCACAAGGCACAAGAGGGAAACATCACAAAATCTGAACCTCCAAGTCACACATCAATTCCAATTTTACAGTTTTCAATTCCATCAGTGCCAGTTTTCAGCATCATTATAGCCTTGTGATGCCTTTAAAAACTAGGAGGGAGGGAGGGCTTTTCAGTGCAGCTCCACTGAAACCTGTGTCTAATGATAATTTAAAGTAATTTATAACCCATAAAGCACTCACAGCAAGGCCAGTATCACAGTATCTAGTGATATTTATGAGTTTGCATGTCCCAGTTCTATTAATATGAATAATATGCAGATTATTAATGAGATAAAAGAGTGTTTATTGTTCATCTTTCATTAAAAATACTAAGCGAGCGATCTGCAACCTACTGACATCTGGAATTATGGTTTGTGTTATCTGCAGATTTTGTTTTGTTTGCACAGAATGGGTCAGATCATAAGTGGTTTATGATGCTCTTTAACATACAGCTATGGCATAAATAGGCTGAAAAGACAGATGCTAGGCAAGTCAGCAGTTTACTGATTTGACATTCACTGCATTTGCAAGGTTAACACAACTTCTGTCCTGAACAAAAAGAAATCAGGGGCTTCTACACTCCCACTGAACCAGATGAGTGCTGGTAGTTTCAAGGAATAAGGACACTGCTGTCACAAGAGAACCTGCATTATGGCAGAGAAAAAGCCCAAAGGGTAAATGAAAAATTCTCTGCTTTCTGAAGCAGCATTTGTGCAAAATGTATGTATGCATAAATACTTCTGAACATTGTTTTATTGCCTTGCATTTGAGGAAAAATGTGGTGTTACAGAAGAGCAAGCATCAAACTTTCTTTAAAAATAAAATAGAGTATCAAGCCTAAATTAGCAAATCTGCAAGGGTCTGCAATATCCTCCTGAACCTAAATGTGTATTATAAGAGGTCTTCTGTATAGAAGGCATGACATGAATTAACACGAAAAGCAAGGAACCTGATACAGAGTAAGGTACTTAAGCCATGCAGAGGGGAGATTTAAAACCAGGTCTGTGTATACCAGGTAAATAATATCAAATACATCACTAGAGCATCAGGCAAAGCCAATGTGAATGCATGTTTCCTGCGTTTATCTTCCCTCTTTTACGAAGTACAGCAGCAACACTTTGACTCTATTTTGCTAGAATGTAATTTCTGGCGTTGTATATTGTCCAGTGCCTCTGCTGGCATTTTGTTTTGGATCTCTCTAGACCCACACCACAGCAGCAGCAGCATTACCCTCATGATATAGTGCTGCAATCCCTACAACTGTGTATCATTAGTGGGAAATCATTTTAATGCTCTTGTAAACACCATCAGAGAGCCAGGAGACTATTTGTATTTGTTTTACTGTCACAGACTAAACTGCCTTATTCCAACCCTGTCCATCAAATTAGTATTGGATCAGGTTCAAAGCACTCTAAACCTGCCAACTCCAGTCTGGCTTGAACTTTAATAGAACCAGGCAACCACTTTCTGGTGCAGACACTGCAAGCATATCATTTGCAAATACATGTATTGATAAGGTGTCCTTTCTCCGTGAGACAGAAGACTGCAATCCCCCTGTTGGAGGCACAGCACTTTGCTCCAAAGGTTTTATTACAGGTTTTATACTTCACATTGGCAGAACTTTTCATTTTTCCCACATGGAGAAAATGTAGGTGTATAAAATATTGGATAATCTTCTTACATAAAACATCTTACATTTTTATGTAAGAATACAGTCTATATTTAGTCCAAAGTCTTCCCCTCTGAGGTAGCTCTTGGTTTTAACCCAAGAAGAAGGAGAAATCTTGGCAGAGTGTTGAAACAGAGATTTTCTGACCTAGTCACTGGAAGAGTGGTAAGAATTTTAGGGAAAAGTTATACTTTTCTTTTAAAAAGACTGAATATTCAGTTCGGCCCGCCACAGTTAGCTATAAAACACAAAACTGTTAACCAAAACATGGTTGCTGAGATGGATTTTCCAGCTTTAGCTGGGTGGGAGGAAGAGGAGGTGACCTGGGAGCCCAGCCAGTCAGGGAGGTGGGAACACCATCCCACAGAGCCACCAGGATGAGGTTTCCCTGGCAAAGTGGGGTGGCACTAACAGCTGCAGAGCCCCCTGGGGCTGTGCTGCAGTGGTGGTGCACCCCAGTCTGCAGTTCCAGCTCTTCTTTAGCCACTGCTGCTGGAAGTTGAGAAGGAAGCCTCATCTGCCCAGTCAAAGGCCAGGTCTATATTAAAAATATTTGCCAGAAAGAGCTGCAGTCACAGGGAACAGGAAGACATAGAGGTGATTAATGCATTTTTTTCAATGCTGAAAAAGTGCCCGTGGGCAGTTCCCAGAAGCAGTGCTGGTAACAAGAGAAATTCTGAGTGACTGCACACTCAAGCACATTTCTTTTAGCCTTCGTTCTTGATCTTTTTTGTTCTCTTTCTGTCAACAGCAAAATGTTCAAAGCTAAGCTCCACTGCTGATGGAAAGCAAGATGTTAGCTCGCCTCTCAGCTGCAATCAAAATTTGAATTGTATGTTTAATAAATTGGGATTGCGATGGTGAGTTACAAGAGCTAACAAAAGTATCTCTTAGGATTTGCATAGCAATCCTATACAGGAGGAGCTTCCAAGTACGACTATCAAATATTCACAAGTGCTTGTAACCTTTTCACTTGCGTCCAGATGCTCTCCCCTGTACCATGCTGTGCAGGAACTGCCACTAAAATCAGCACAATTCCCAACAGAAAACACTACTCAGCCTGAGTAAAGGTGACAGAATCGAACCCTTGGAGGGGGAGGATGAGAAAACTCAGTATTAGTTTGAATAATTAATGTATCTGAGAATATCCTAATCTCCTTATGAAGAGAGAGGCAAAATCTAAATACATTATTCATTATGAATTATTCAGTCAGCTGTGTATGAATTATCCTGGGAATATTTCACTGGCTTTTAAAACTTCTTTCTTAGAACAAATAAATCTAGCTTGGGAAAAACATCCCCTTTAGTGGCCAACCACATTTTCAAACTAGTCTGTCAACCAAAGATAAATTCAAAATGTTTCCTAGCATTTATATCTACTGTAGCATCATCTAGGAATCCAAGCAATACATTTGCATCATTGTAGCATCATGTCGGAATCCCAATAATAGCTTCTCATTATCTTCAGTGCAGTGCAGAGAAAGATGTGACTATAATGCTGTTAGACTCAAATGAAAGTGTAAATGTATTCTAACACCATCAGATTTTATAGGACTAGATCTAAAATTCTGGAAAGAAGGACTAATTGTTGACTAAGCATGCAATTATATATGCACACCTTCAAGTCTCCATGAAAAACTGTGTCTTTTCAATGTCACACCTGCCACATGAAGTGAAACAGAGTTTTTCCTAGGACTCCTTTACTAAGCCATACTGCCAAAACCTCAGAAGCTCAAGGGAAGGATGCATCTATGAATAAACAAGATAGCTGGATTTCACTTTCTGAGCTCTGAAATCCCTTGAGTGCAATATACTTACTAAAATATTTTTTCCAGAGATTTGTATAGTTAAAATTATCAGGGTGGGAGAGGTTTAATATATTCATGCATAATGAAACAAGCCCACTCCAAAATCATCAGAGAAGACATCACATCAGACAACTTAAGTTTCTCCATTCTTTGCATCCCTCTACTTTTTTGTTTGGTAGGACAGTTTACAGAAAACACTGTGTCCCTAGTAGAATATAGAAGAGTAACACAGGGGATGTAGCAGCTTCTCCTTTGCTTATTCTAATGCAATGAAAGGCCTATGAGATGGACTAGTGGGAATGTCAGGTGTTTAAAACTCTTACAAAAAATACCCAAGAGCAAAACCTTAGTACCACAACACCACAAGGTAAGTGTCACCACGCTCAAAAAAAGAAACAAGCTGGAAAAAACATCTTAGCCTTTTAAGTCAGGACAGAAGAAGGAAAAAGGGAGGATAAGAACTGGCATCACAGATGGAAAATGGAAAACAGCTATGACAGATCTCAAGCTTCAGTGAGAAACTCTGCTCTGTCTCAGCAGGGGGACCTTTTGAATCGCATTTGTGATTCTTACTTCACTTATTTGAGGTCTATTTTGCTTTAAATCCTGTGTTCATTCCTGGGTATTTTCTCTCTCTTAATTAAACCTTCATATCAGACTTTTATTAAGATAGAGGCAAAGCCTGTACCTTCCTCATTCTCTCAAGGTTATCTTCTGAAATAGGATTGAATTCTTTTAATGGAAAGAGACGGGGGAGAGAACTGCTAAACCTATGGGAAAGTTGTAATTCCACAGTTACTTCTAAGAATACAAAAGATTATTGTATCTTGTATCTGGACAATCCAATTAGCCTAATGTCTGGGAATTAAGCAGGCTGCTGATCATGTTGGAGAACTGACCTATTTCAATGGAAAACTTGTATTTGCACAGCAGTCTCACTGCGGCTTGGTAGCCCAGTCTCCAGAATCATCCTGAAATTAACCATGGACTATCATTGCTCAGAGAAGGAATGGTAACTTGTTCTTAAAAATCACAGGCACTGTAATACCTGTTCACTGACCGGTATGCACCACAAAAGTCAATGTGGTCAGATTTTCATACGGGTATTCCCGGTTGCTGAAGCCACAGGTTTGTTTTCTAAATAAGTATTTAGCTAATGGTCTTCAGATCCATAAAATATTTATAAAGTTATTCCATTTCAGAGTTTGAAAAGAAGACTTGCTGGTTTGAAAATTTTCAATAAATACGTATCTCAAAAGCAAATTTCCCTCCCCTTTCCTTTTCTTTTTTCATCCTTGAATGACATGGAGTAACATAGAGTTACTGAGTGTTACCACAACTTAGAAACTGTGTTTTGGAGGGGGCTTTTTGTCCTCTATTTGGGTTGCTTAACTAGTTCACTCCACACTTTGGAGTGTTTCCAGCTGCAACCAAGAGCAGAACCATGCAAAGCTGGTTCCCCTCTGCCACCCACTGGGAGTGCCTTTTCTGTCAGCAAAGGTACCAGAGCTCGGGACCCTCCAGGGTGTCACATACTTCCATGGATGGCCACAGCCTCAGCGACAGCTCATCTTCCTCAGAGAAGGGATTAAGAGCCAAACAAAGTTATTGGCTGTGCTGGAACAGCACTGTACAAAGCGTAAGGGCTCTCTCACAGAGAAACATTGCTCTCTTCATCCTTTCTTAAATGTGGTTTATGATTGTGGCAGGACAACTACCCCCTGCCCCCCGGCTCTGTGTATCACAATAGCTGATGCATAAAAGATAACCATGGGTGGAAAGGCCCACCAGCAGTTTATCTCTGGCGCCAGAAGATGATTCACACCTAGCTAAGAATTAACATCTTAGTCTGGCGAGCCGATGGGGGAGAGATAAGAGATACTTCTGACTTTGAGAGTCACCGTTTTACAACTATAAAAGATACGCGAGTTATCATTGAGGTAGAAGCCTCTTACATCCCGAAATTGTCGGAGACTTCTCCCCGAGGTTTGGACGCAGCTTCACGGTTACTTCCCAGGGATTGAGTGAAAGGATCCTGATGTGTGTGCCCCACCCGCCTTCGGATGATGAGATACATTGAATCCTAGGTTTGTACTATTTCTTCGCTCGCTGTAACTGAAAAGGTACCAGTAGCGTGCACTGTATGTCAATCTACTAGTAGTATTTCTTTTTGTTTTATCCCTGTGTAGCAATAATTTGTTTTAAGTCTTGTCTGGTAGTTTTCTTGTCTATTAATAAATACTCATTTTATAATAGACTGAATCAGCTATTATTAAAGAACTTGTGGATAGAGTGGATTTTTGGGGTGCTGGTCACTTCAATACACCTCCTGCCTGCTGCCATAGGCCTGGGCAAAGACAGGAGCTGAACTTATATCAAAATCCATTCGTGACAATGATACTTAAAACATTAGCATTTATCTCCACAAGTGCTCCTGATACTTTTTTAATCAGTAACAACATGAGAGGAAATTACAGAGAAGTAAATATTTATTAAAAATAATTAGTTAAACATTTGGTAAAGGAAGTTTCACAGTTTCAGAGGGGGGAATTTCTGTGTCATCTTCACTTTTTTTTTCCATTTTCAAACTTTGTGTTGATCTCCTTCTACAGAAGACCTTTTTAAATCTCTGCATGCTTTAAAGAGAAAATAAAGAAAAAAAGGAAGAAAATTGAAAAAATCAGAAAACGCATACAAAATTAGGAGATGTTTGGAAAATAAGTCCTATAGCAACATACCGTGCAAAGCATCTGACACTCACACATGATATCTTTGTCTATAAACTAGAGAGACATGGATTTGACAGATTGACCACTTAGTGAATAAAAAATTGACTGGATGGTTGCACTCAAAGACTTGTGTCAATGGTTCAATGTCCAAGTGGAGGCCAGTGACGAGTGGTGTTCCTCGAAAGTCAGTATTGGAATCAGCACTGTTTAACATCTTTGTCAGTAACAAGGACCAGGCCAAGCTGTGAGGTGGTGAACACGCTGCAGGGAGGGATGTCATCCAGGGGATCATGACAGCTTCAGAGGTGGGGCCACGCAAACCTCTTGAAGTTCAGCAAGGCCAAGTGCAAGGTCCNGGAAAGACGCAGATCTGCTGGAGTGAATCCAGAGGAGTCCATGAAGATGATCAGAGGGCTGGAGCAGCTCTCGCATGAAGACTGATTGAAAGAGTTGGGCTTGTTCATCCTGGAGTAGAAAAGGCTCTGGGGAGACCTTCTAGCAGCTTTCCAGTACCTAAGGGGCCTACAAGAAAGCTGGAGAGGAACTTTTCACAGACACATGTAGGGATAGGACAAGGGGGAATGGCTTTAAAATGAAAGAGGGTAGGTTTAGGTTAGATACTAAGAAGAAATTCTTCACTACTAGGGTAGTGAGACAGTGGCACAGGTTGTACAGAGAAATCGTGGATGCCCCACCCCTGGAAATGTTCAAGTCCAGGCTGGGTGGACTGAGCAACCTGGTCTAGTAGAAGGTGTCCCTGGCAGGGAGATTGGAACTAGATGATTTTCAAGGTCCCTTTCATTCCAAACCATTCTATGATTCCATGACATTAAGAGGCCTAGTCATTCAATCCAAAGGTAATAAAAGATTACCTTTTAATACAAGTATAACTGCCAAAAATACATAAAGTTAACAAATAAGAATCAATATCACTTTCTTATGTGGCACTCTTCATAAATAAACCTCAAAGAGCTGTGTATGGGAGATCACTCTCATTCTCATGAAGACAAAAACCATTTATCTTCAATGTTTTAAAAATACCATTTTGAATTTCAGTCCAGAGGGTGACACATCTCCCTGAAAAGGACTTTCTGAAATCTCCTCTACAGCTTGAGCATATATGTTGTCATATATATAAGTTGGATGAAGAACAGTCAGGTGAGGAAAGAACTGGCTCATATGGGAAAGAACTGGCCTCATATGAGGCACCAGAACTGTTTCTTTACTTGACCATTTTAGCAGTTCTGAGCAGAAGGCAGTTTAATTGCTCATGTCTTTCATGATGTAAAATGTCTTAAGGCATAGAAGGTCATCCCTCATTTCCTCCATAAAATATTTTACCATAGAGTTTTTGCAGGAAGGGATGTTTCAAAAGATTACTGGCTGTTTGGATTACTCATCAGGGTCTGATATTATGGTATGTTTAAAAGAATTATGAAAAATTTTAAAATAATGTCCATGTTCACCAGCATGAAAAAAAAAAATTGGACTGTAAAATGTGATGTTTCCTGCTAAAAGATCCGCAAACTCTTTCATTCATCCAGTGGAAACTGCTCAGTGCCTGAACAGTCTTGTGCAGCAGTAGGCAATAAAACACTCATAGGTGGAGAATTAGCCCAGCCATGAGAGCAGTGTGCTTCTCACTTCTCTCAGTTGGCCCTATCTCTGCTTTGAACAGTTCACTTGATAGATAATTCAGCAAATCAGCATGTTACCTTTTCAGTGATTTTATTCACTCCAAGTCAGAACTGTACTGCAGGATGAAAACAAGCCCTGGGGAAGCCATCGGATCCAGCGGGGCACGGCTGGCTCCCGCGCTGCTCCTCTGCTGCCAGCCGCCACAGCAGAGCGCGGGGCCATCAATAGCACAGCCCACGAGTGCCAGCGTTTGTCATCTCAGTGAAGAGTGACACGGTTCAGAAATTGTAACTTTAGAGGGAAATTCGTACAGCAACCAATGAATAGCGGTCACTGAAAATAAAATTGTGTTACGACCAGTAGCTAACCCGCCAGTGCCCACACACTCCAGCTTTGAAGGAAGCATTATAATTAGAAGAACAGCATTTATTGAGGTGGGCGGTATCTGTATCAGGCTTCAGTCCTAAGGGTAGATATGTCATCTTAGATGTTACCTGAATATCTAGGAAGGTGTGAGATCTTGGGAAGCTTTTCATCATTTTGGAGTTTCTTTTCGGCTGAACTTACTGCCTCTGCCTTCTGTTTTGCTTTTCTCCTCAAGTTCTTTGATTAATCTGATCCACTTTTTCTTCCAGCTGAAGTCAGTGGGAGTTTCACCTTTGATTTCACAGAGCTTTGGCCTTGCCAATATAAAGGAATTAGCCTTTTCTGATGAGGGTAGTTAGCTGTTAATGGGCGTAAGACAAGGGAAAGGCAGAGGTCATGGATAGGAGGACTTGTATCTCCAGTACACAGATTAGATAAAGCAGAACAGAAGGGGAGAACAAGTAGACACTGATAAATGCCAGCACTACAAAGCCAGCATGTAAGGCTGGATGTTGAGGGGGAAAAGGACAGGGTCCAAGATCAAGCAAAAAAAAAAAAAAAATACCCAAACATTTCAGGCCAGTGCCATCACAGGAGGCATTACACTGCTACATATTGGTGGGCTCTGGTGTGGATGGGGGTGCTGCTGCCCCATCTCAAATCCTCTCTATCTCCTGGGAGGGGAGAAACTGCCTACATTTTTCAATATGTTGGTTTTGTGCCACGATATCCACAGACTCTATGTGCTTTTAATACTGCCCTATGTACAGTACTTGTCACAACTTGCAAGCAGCTCCATTTCCAACTACTCACAGGCCGTATAAAACACAGTTTTCATCCTAAAGTTTGTTTTTGTCACTGGGCCCACCCTGTCACCTGACCATTTCACAGATGAGTCCAGGAGCTGGAAGCAGCACCCTCATGTTAATATCCTATCTGCATCCCCATTCTCTCACCACAGCACCTGCCACATTTGCTGGGAAGGATGTCCAAAAACAGAGAGATGATTTACAGAATGGAAAAGGATTTATAAACAATGAGTCATTCATATTCCCTCTGAGACAGAGGCAAATCTCAGCAGCTGCAGAAAGGAACATAAATGCCAATGGAGAGGGTTTAGATGGAGCCATAACGTGCATGTTTGAGCCTCCAAATGTGACCCTTTGGGGCAGTTACCTGTCTACCAAGGATTTTAGGTCCCAAGCCTTAAGCTCATATTCAAACAAAGTTAGAAAATGAGCCAACACTGTGGTAAAAGCTAAAAACAGTGCAGCCCACAATGCATTTTTTTTGTAGAAATGAAGCTCAGTTTCGTATTATACTGAGACTTTTATTATTTTCTGGTGTTTTCTGATACACTTAGTAAGAAAATTATGATACTGTCACAAATAGATAGCTCAAGTTCTTGCCTTGCATTTGGACATTTATTAGAGAGTGAAGTCCCTTTTGGGGGGTATTATTAATCACAGGTGGATACAGATCAGTGAGGTATAATACCATTTATTTGTTTGATAGTCTGTAAAAACGTCAGGTAAATTTATCCTAGTATTTTAATGCTGAGAGCTACAAAATGCAGAAGACACAAGGAAAAGGGAAAGGAAGCAGCACAGGAAGAGTTTGAGCCAGGGAATATAGAGGGTATCTTCCCATCCTTAAACTGATCCAAGTCAGTGAGGACCACATATGGGTGCTTTGGTCTAGACACTATTTCTGTTTGGAATCCAAAACAAACCTGTGCATGGCTGCACCCTAATCTGTAGCAAATACAAACCACCAAACCACTACTAAGTGGCAGAAGCATTTACTTAGCAGTTTCTCAGACAAATCTTCACTTTGCATGATGACAGATTCCCTTGTAACAACAGCCTAGATATTTGCTTGGTTGACTTATTGATTATTGAAAGCAGTGCTTTAATGCTGACTTTCCCAGAAGACAATGCAGCATGTTTGATTTTAACTATCCCATGCTATTTGTAAGTGTAAATATTCATTTTCAGAATTTAAGCTTATTAGGCACGTATCTACAAAAGAATAATGGTTCATGCAAGACGACAGCAACCAGGGATTTTGTCAGATGAGATCCAATAAGAAAATTAATGTTATAAGATCTTTGTCTCCATCTGCCATCAAGCAAAATGAGCTTAAAATATTGGCATAGATAAGCCTGGGAACATTCAGGCAATATATTCTCCATGGAACAAGGTCTGCTTCCTGCAATGATAAGCACATACATATATATATGTACCTACACACATATTCTTACATCCATGAATTTGGATCCCTTGTATGATAGGCAGATGTGTAAGTATTTACAGAATCAAGCCTCAAAGGTACCACAGACCCAGAGAGCTGCTGCCATGCCAGCAGCTAAACTAATGGTTGCAAATACAGTTTTTCTCTTGCTCTTTGACTGAGAATTATTTTTACAGTGAAAAAGGCAATAAAATCAATTGTGAGGTTTTTTTATACAAGCTGTCATGGCTTCCTCTTCCCTCTAGCAATGCCTTAGCTGTAGGGAAAAAGGGTCTGGCCACAGCGCTGCCAGGGTGGGTGGCAGGGGGGCAGCAGGGCAAGTCAGAGCTGGGACCTGTCCCCACAGCCCCATCCTGCTGCCCAGAGGTGTCAAGCGGAGCCAGACTGGGGACTGTGGCCCCAGACATGGGAATGGAGCAGCTCCGAGGCCAAGCAGGGATTCAGAATCAGTGAAAGATGTGGGCAGGAGGGGGAAGAGCTGCAGAAAGCTCAGACAGTGACCAGGGGCAAAGGCTGAAGCTGAAATGCAGCTGAAGCTCCCGGAGGCATCCCTGCCCCAATAAGGTTTCCTGCAGCCTTTCTCACACAGCTCTGCCCCTGAGCTCACATGGGGTTCCTCCACTGCACCCTGCAGCACCAGCCTTGGGCACACTTCTCAAAACCCTTTGGGGCTGTGCAATTTCTTCAGGACCCCATCAAAAAAGCACAACATATTATATCTTTTAGAACACACTTTTTCTTATCTGTGTAAAAAAAACACCAGTGTTCATGAACAACAGTTGGTGTTTTTGGTAATCACAAATTATGTTTTTCTTTCTGTTTTTTGTGGGTTGTTGGGGTTTTTTCTGAATAAAGAGGTGATTTCTGGTATGCTTTTTGCATGTTTTGTAGAAAAGACCTTTAAAATCTTCAACCATTGTATTTCTTTTAACTCCAAATAGTGAACAGTATTGCTGCCATAAAATACAAGTCCCCTAAGGAGACAGACATGATTACCATATTAATATTCCGTGTAGTAACAAATATATGAAGTGGTAACTCATTGCTCTGGGAAGAAACACACTCTGATGATTAAAGAAACACATCTGGGAGAGAGGCTGCTATTAACACCAGTGTAAGTGACTGGACATACAGCATGCAACAAATCACTTGAGGGTGGGATTTGCAAAAGTTTTATGGATGGGTGGAGACTACAAATGTGAAATTAGGCAACCCCCACCCTTCTAGAGTATTCAGTAATAAGAATGACCATAAATGTCCTTCATCTGATATCTGTATTCACAAATGCAATGAAAAGTGTAATGTAATGCCTCAAGCAGAAATAAATTTTTAAACATCTTTCTCCTTGAGAAGAGGCTTCTTGAACAACTTTATATCCCGCTTCATATATGATGGGATTTTTTGGAAAGATGTCTCACAGTTCGTCCTTCTTGGCTTTTAATGCACAGACTTCATCTGTTTCTGCCGTTCTTGGTATGACTTTACTCATCCTATATAAGCATTCAGCAATCCCTTATTAGAGCCTTAGGGCTATTTATTATCAAGGATTTTGATCTGGCTCTGCCAGGTTGCTGTTGTGCATCCAGTGAAAGCACATCTGCCCTGTCTCACCCCACAGCAGCATTGCCTAAGCCCTGACATTGCCCTTTTCCACCCCTGTGAGGCTCCCACAACCCGCCCTGAGGTCAGACAAACTCCAGTGCTCCCCCTCTCACACCACACTGTTCTGAACAACCCTCTGATCTGCTGACAGTGCCATCTGCAAGCAGTGTGCCCTCACAGCCAGCACAAAGGAAGCACCACTGAGGCACCCCTCATCTTTTATCTATCTTCTAATGAACATGTTTCAAATAGCTCTAGATTCAAAAAACAGAGGCATGAAACACCTTTAGCAGACCTGAGTGGAGAGAAGTTTGTGTGCGACAACCCTCCATCTTCTATATCAATTATTAGTTTAAACATAGTCAGGAATATCAGGCATTAGGCTTCTAAATTTGATGCCCACAAAGAGAATTGCTAAACTGAAATTGCTGGAAGCTATTACAGTGAAGGAAGCATGCTTCTCTGTCTATATCTTGTCATACGTATATTAAATATATATGAAGTGTTTTTCAAAATTACTATAAGCCAGCATCTAGGAAGCCTCTGATGAGGGCAGTCAACACTTTGCAGAAAGAAGGTCTATCTATGTAATTTTTACCTGCTACATTTCTAGAGTGACAATTTTAAACTCTAAAAGATTAAAGATGCTTGAAATGGGCCACCAACTCCTGATGAAGCAGTATCTGAGCTAACAATACTTATACTTTTCTTCTAAAGTTGGGAGTGTTATTCTATTGACTTCAGATCTTCCCACCACTTTTGCCACACTTACTAGCAGTTTACTTTGTTGCAAAGAGGATGAATCCATCTTTTTTTCTATGGTCATAGTGTCTAGGTGAAGTCGCCTAGGCCCACATTACAGCAAGAAAGATTTGGACTGGATAATAGTGGTGTTCTAACAGTAGAGTTCCTAAGTGGCTGCACTGGTAGTTCAGGAGGCTGTGGACCCTCTCAGGCTGGAGATTTGAAGAACTTTTGCCAAGAATTATTTTAGCACATCTGTGAGGGGACAGACTAAGGGTGGCTTCTCAAGCTTCTGGTTGCCTATGAATCTCTGAGACAGAATATGTCTTAAAGCATTAGACTGAAATAGAAGAGCAGTTTTCCTTTTTGGCCAGTCCCAGAAGAAAAGCAATATTCCTGCACATCACAGTACTGCAATGAACTCAGCTGTGAAAGCTGTCATAACAACGTCCATCCAACTGTGCACACAAAATGCACACTCAGTTACCACAACCATTGTAAGACTAAATGTGTGTTTACCTACAGCTCTTCCTCGCCCAGCCTTGCATTTTTCTGCAGGCATTGACTGATAGGTGCAATTACAGTGGCTCCATGCATAATTCAATGCACAAAGACCAGGCTAGGTTCATAATTTTTTTTTTTCCCAAGGAAGCATCAATCTTCTTCTTAGGGAAAGGAAAAACAGGAAAAGACTGGTTAATAAAAATAGCAAGCAAGCTAGCTAGCACCACTAGCCCAAGTGTTTCAATTATAATTCATTCCATTTCAGCTGCAACATTCAAGACATATCATGAGCATCACGCAGTGATGTGCATACTCCCACACCCGTTAAAAGTGGATCATACATCAATATACCATATACTACAGTCACTACCTGTATTTTGAGTCTCCATTCCTTAATAAAGACTTAACAATTTCACTAGAGTCTGTGGAGTTTATCTAGATTTACTTTGGCAGAAAAGTAAAGGAATGTACTGCAGAGATGTCTGTTTCACTCAGAAGTCATTTAGTTCTTAGAGAGAAAGGTTTGGCTGAAAACAGCATAAAAATCCAAAGATCCAAAGTGTGTTGGAAAAAAACAGAGCAACCCATCATAACCAAGCAAGAAATTTTCAGTGACTAATGCCATAACTTGATGGTAGTCATGAATTTATCAGAGAGCTTGGGAGTGTATCAGAACAAGATGCTTGACTTACAAATAAACCTCTTTAAGTGATGTCATATTCACAGGCCAAGATGCATAGCCTGCATTTATTCTTGCTAAATGCCAGGCACTTGGTGAGTAAAAAAATAATTTTAATTACAAATTTTTCTTTTTTNCTGGATTGGCCAATCATACCATATTGTTTAGTCTTGAATGGCTGTTTCCCTGGTGTTTCCTTCCCATGATGCTTCTGGAAAAGCCATTTTTCTATTCTAATTTAAACATAAAGCTTTCCAGAAAATGGGGAGCTTACTTCGAAACAATTGTTCCTGGATGGTTTTATTGATGTTACAGAATCTTAGCTGAAAGTTTTCATCAGTCTTCTCCAGAGGTGATGCATAATTAGCTTAAAAGAAAGACTAAATCAGACAGACTAAAGACAGACTAAATCACCCTTCCCAGTCCCAGTGGGCTGAGCCCCACCCAACATCTCATAGGATTGTTCCTTCCCAAAGAAGCTGCAAACCTCAGTCTGATGGCAACAGTCTGGCGATGCACAGAATGACATGGAAGGTGCCCACTCGCATGCTCTGGGTTTAGTGTTGAGTCCCTCGATGTACAGAATCTTGTCTTGGCCCTGGACAGTGATCAATGATTATCCGACAGAGTGTACTACTGATAATCTCCTTGTTGTTGCTGCAAATGCCAGCAGAAGCTCTGCTGCTTGTACAGTCTGTCCGTGCTCTTGAACTTGTCTTTGAAGGCTGTACTTACACCAGAGCTTGGCTCAATGACTCAGAGTCTGTCAGCCACACTCAGGACTCTGCAGATCATCTTCATTCAGCCTTCATCTGGCTGAACCTGTTGATTGATTATTGTATGAATGTAGACTTGGGGAGACGTGTAATGCAATGTCTGTGAGGCCTTCAATTCTACTTTTGAACTGGAAATTTTGTTTTTCCCAAAGCAATGCATTTAATTTTGCAAGGCTTACTTCAACAATATGCATGCATTTTCCAGAGCAAGCAAAAATTAAGCTTCTGGGTCTGTATGCCAGAGTGGGAGCTATGTGTTCACTTGAGACAGAGAGAACATGTTCATGTGTGTGTCTAAGTTCCAAATGTATAGTATTTATCAGCCACATTATCCATACTTTTTGATGGACATCAGAATTCCCAGCCATATTCCAAACAGTTTTCACAGTCGATCCTATATGGGCTAAATTCTCCTCTCCATAAAGGTTTCTAGAAGGACTCATGGATGAAGACCACTGTTAGCACTGTTGTCACCTCTCACCGTCTTGTTGTGACATGAACATGAATTTTAATTGAAGATTTTTGTTCTATCAGCTCTATCAAGAAGCAGCTTTGAAAAGACAGTACAGTTATTTTAAGGCGTATTGAGGTTTTTAGCTGTCAGTAATGACAGCACAACAACGGAAAGTGATATCCAGTGACTATTGCTTGTCCACTCATCTTACCCTTTATCTCTTAAGATTCAAGTAACCATTTTTTGACCCCCAAGGTGAGAAAGGAGACCAGATCCCCACAGCAGCTGGCTGAGGGACACTGAGGACTGAGGAAGCCGATGGCAGGAGCCCTGCATACCCACACTAGGTATTTTCTCACTGCAGGGTTGGAAACTGGAAGTTGCCAACGTGGTTGTGAAGGGGAAAGTGTGATTTTGCATATGGAAAGAATCAGAGTTACTTCTTGATTCTCAGGGCCACTCTTTGTTCCTGTACATCATGGCATCACAACTCTTGCACAAACATACATGCACATATATAAATACTATATATGCTTGCAAATGCTTCCACACAGACACAGAGCTAATCTCAAGACCCATAATCAGTCATTAGTAAGGGACAAGGAGCAAAAATAAAATTCTCAGATATGACTAAAACTGTTTAAACCCTCAAGTAAAAATTCTCATTAGCATACAATACTCATATTTCACATAGCTCTTGAATACGTCAATTCAGAAATTATCCACATAATTTATTTCATACACCCCCACAGACTGAGCCTGGCCCCACCACACAAGGCACTTTCCTGAAGCCTGAAAGCTGTTTAATCTTCTTTTCTGGCCCCTCTTAGATAAGTTCTGAATGGATTCTCTAAGCTCCTTACACTAAAAGGTGATCATAGTGTAAGGCCAGAAGTTCCCAGGTTCCCTTCAGAGGGTGGACACATGCTGGGCATGACCAGTTATCTGTAAACACAGATAGATTTCAACCCATTGTACAAAAGGGTTTGTGTATGCTGGAGCAAATATATGGATTAGAAATTTCTTCATGACAATAAGAAATCACTAGGAAATTACCAGGAGGGAGAAGAAGACAAATATTTTTAAATGAGTGGTCTGAACCTGTCCCTTTGTGACTGATTGAAATGAGAGTTATGAGGTCTGGATTCAGCCTTTTATTATGAGACACTGAGGTTCTGCAGTGTATTTTTTCCTTTCCTTGATTTAGATCTGTGCAAAAAATTGGCATGAAATACAAATAAATGACAAAGCACTGAGAATTAGGCCATTTGTCTGTAAAAGCAGACATAATCCCCAAAATAGCAAAATACAGAAAAATGCATCAAAATGTATTAGCAATGACAGGCCATATATTACACAGGCTGTTAATGCAACTGTAGGTCACTTATCAGTACCAGTGACTCACAGAAGCCTAACATTAAATGTAAGAGGCATCATACAGACAAATATTAATTAAAATAACAATTACTGCTAAGTGCAGCATTTTGCTAGATACAGTGACAGCTGAAAGACTGGTGAGGTGCTCACAATAATGAGCAAAGTAAACATTTCCACCCTCGAGTATATACATATATACATATATACATACGTGTATATATTGCTTGTACAGTGGAGCTGAAGAAATATGTAAATCTCTATGAATGCATCATTTTAAATGCTACAATAATCTTCCTCATTTCAAAATCCCTCTAAAGAGATATTTAAAAGCCCCATAGCTGTTGCCTTACACAGACACCCATAGGTGCCTTAAGAACCAGTGGATCTGCCCAGTTCATGTGGTTTTTCTTTCACTGTATTTCAACCCAGCCTTGTCTGGCCTCACTTACCCCTAGATCGCTGTTGTCAGCACGGTGGGGCTGGGCTGGCCAGCAGTGGGGCAGTGGGGAATGTCCCTCCAGCCTGCAGACCCAACCTTCCCCAGCAGCCCTGTCCCCAGCACTCAGAGGTGACCAGCTGAGCCAGGCTGGGGCTGGCCATGGGGACAGGGCACCTCTGGGGCCAAGTCTGGCATCAGCAGACAAGGCTCACAGGGATGGGTACAGCTGCACCACCACAGCATCAGGGCTGGGGCTGAAAGGCAGCCCCAAAGCCCGGGGATGATTCTTCTCACAGCTGCTGCTGGCCACGTTGCTGCTTTGCCAGCACTGAGAGCTCAGTTTGCCAACATCAGAGCAGCCCAGCCACTCGTGTTAGAGCACGTGGCAGAACCTGTCCATGAGACCAGGGCACCTCCTATTTTCTTCTGGAATTCTCCAGATCTTCAATTTTTCTTGGGCAATACTAAACATGAAGGGCTGATGGTGGTGGCCCCCAACCTCAGTGTCAGAGTTCCACTGAACAGAGAAGCCATGCTCCAAACTTAGCACAGTGACATTTTTCTGTCCAATTCCCCTTTGGCATGTTTTCATGAGGCACAGTTTGTTTTAGACACAGATTTACAACACTGCATCCTCTCCACCTTTAAGCCTGTATGTGGGAAGGATATTGGCATCCTTGCAGTGATTCTGCACTGAGTTCCTGTTAATGTTCCCTAGCATGAGAGGTGAGTCAGACCCACTCTTCACACCACTTTCAACTAGAAAACAGTGACTGTGTTCATGTGCAGGCCAAAACATGGGGTCTTACAGGCATAACTTTGCCTCAATGACAGTAAGCCTGCAGGAAAGCTATATAGATAGGACATGAGGAAGTGCTGAGTGTGCTGCTGTCATCACTGAGGATGTGAAATAAAGTATTTCCTAATGAAGGTTCAAGGGGATTTTTATATCACGTGAATTTTGTGATTAGCTCACCAGAATTATCACCAGAGGCAGAGGTTTCACCTACTGATACATGTAGGCAGGGCCATAGATCAGAGCACAGACCTGGTGGGGGATGTATATGCAGCCCCTGTGCCTCAAGGCATGTCAGGAAGGACTGTAGAATCACCTGGACTGAGTCAAGAAGGAGCTTGCAAAAAAACGTCATCATCCCATGTCTCTCAAAGACAGGCCATCCACTTGGCCTATGAAATTTCAGATCAATATAGTAATTGTTTGAGTAATTATGGCACTGTTTGCTGAGGTGGTAGTACTTTCCCATTACAAGATTTCTACTCTGATAGATTAGAGGTACTCTGGTCTATCGTGGAGCTGAAAGGGTTGTACCCTTTCTGGATAACATTTGTAGCTAGAAGAGAAAAAGGTCATTCATAATTATTTTTCAGATATACTGGCTTAGCTACTCATTTGATTTATCACGTGTCCTTTCTGACACAACATGAAATAATAAGAGAGTTAGATAGTCTTTAGAGGAAACAGGCATCCAGCTCATAGAATATATCAGTTTCAATAACACAGTTCAAAGAAATACAGCTCCTTTCAATATATACAGGGATTTGTTCACCAGTTTGGGTTGAGCTGCTTTCAAAATAGATAGAAGAAACCTCCTTGTGTGATATAACCAGATGCCATTTGCAGAGACTGTGACATATGGTCCTTCAGACGTGGAGATAATCACAGAGGATAATTCTTGAGAGCCCGTTAGGATTCCAGAGTAGCTGTCTCTGCCATGTGGTGCTTGCTGATGTCTAAATATGATAAATTCACTCACTTTATTTTCAAAAACACAGCTGAAAGAGTTTTAAAAGGAGTAGCATGAAAGCAAAAAAGTATCAACCCTAATTACTCAATCAAAGTGAGAAATATATTCCTGATTCCATCCAACTTCAAGGCAAGTTAATGAACTAAATAGAAATCTGCAGCTGAAACTCACTGATATGAGAATAATCTAATTTTCCACAATGAATGTAATAAGGATTTCAAGGGAGCCTACACAAGCTTTTGTTCAATACCTGGCTTGGGCAGGCAGTGGGTATACCTCGTTCTTTAACCTCTTTCCTCCCCTAAAAAAAACCCAACCCTTGTATTCAGGGTAAGAAGCAACAAGCCGTAAGTTTATGTTGTTATCACAAAAAGTACTTAAAAATGGGCCTTAATACAGAGGCTGTAAACTACTGGCTTCCCCAGCTATGCACAGGTCCAGGCTGGGATTTGATCATGTCCCTCTCCCAATCTGGTATTCATCCATCAGTATTGACAAAAATAATTCTCTGGAAGAAAAAAAAAATTACAGTAGGTGGTTGAGACCACCCAAAACTACAGCAGTGCCTATGCTGCACAACCTTACCCCACAGAGAAAGGTAGGGGCTAAAAAACTAAGTCCTTTTCCGCAGAGACCTGCGTCGTGACCTACAATACTGTGAGTCAAATCTCTGTCTCCTCCTGAAAGGCAGTAGCCGGGAAATCTCTCGTGGTCAGGGTGAGCAGATTGGCTCCTCCCAAGATCCTTTGCNGTCCCTCTCCCAATCTGGTATTCATCCATCAGTATTGACAAAAATAATTCTCTGGAAGAAAAAAAAAATTACAGTAGGTGGTTGAGACCACCCAAAACTACAGCAGTGCCTATGCTGCACAACCTTACCCCACACAGAGAAAGATAAGGGCTAAAAAACTAAGCCCTTTTCTGCAGGGACGTGCATCGTGACCTACAATACTGAGAGTCAAAATTCTCTGTCGCCTCCTGAAAGGCAGCAGCCGGGAAATCTCTCTGGCCAGGGTGAGCGGATTGGCTCCTCCCAAGATCCTTTTTTCCCTCACATTATGTATGCACCTTTCATTAGTGCTATTGGTTTTGTATCTCTCCTCCCCTTNAACAAAACCCCACGACCCCGCCGTGTCTGTGTCTTTGTCTTTGCTTCTGGGAACCTTGACGTGATGTAAATCAAAGTTCTTCTGTGGAAACCCCATGCGGGGACCCTCCCTCGCCTCCTTTATCACCGCCGGGCTGCGGGGCCCTGCTCTCTGGGAAGGTTGGGGATTGCTACGCCGTGCCACGCTTAAAAAAGGCACCCCAACACTTCTCCTAGCTCACCCCTACCACCATGCCTGGGTAGGTACTGGGGCCAAGGACTACGCCAAGGACTGGTCCCGGAGGGAATGTGGCCAGGAGTCCATCAGCATCAGCTTGACGTGGGGCCACCATGTCATTGGACACATGCAGCCCCACTTTGTGCCATGAAACCACTGCTCAGCTGGCCTGTGGCACAAACCTTCCAGAGTACATCAGATCTCAGGCACTTTGAAATAAAACATGTGCAGTAACACCCATAGTTTAAGCTGCAGGCTGAAGGTCAAAGGCTGTGCCATGCAAATGCAACAAGTCTGCTCTGAGTAAACCTGCCTTACGTTGCGTGGTGCAAGACACTTTGTGCTCCCCAATCCTGAGTTTGATTCCTTAACCTGTTTGGCATAATCTGTAAATCACTCCACAGGTCAGAGATACATAATGAAAAAAGCAGCTCCACACACCAGGCTCGACAGAGTTAGAAGTTTCTTTGGGCATCAGATTACTCCTAAAACAATCTAGAAAGGTGTGAAGGGACATGGCGCCATCACTTGAAACACTGAAATAAAGATTTTGGTGGTTGTTGCCACAGTAGCTGAAGCATGTAAAAGGAAGTCCTACAGGCTTCCTAGGAAGATGTAGCAAGCAGGAAGACATAGCTGACTTAATGTCGGCTGGTGAATCTCTATCTCCCATGATATATTTACTGTCCTATTATTTGGTCTCTCTCCCAACACAAGGAATCCTTCTTGTGTTGTGTTTTTTTCTCATTGCAATGCAAGACATGCTAGATGAAATAACAGGCAGAAGGTGAAAGTCCTTCTGGCCTTACACACCCATGAAAGCAGTATCTGTGGAAATGGTGCAGAAGCATCCCATAGGTATATTTAAACCTATACAGTTTTAAAACTGCTGAGTACTCAGCTTACCTGGATGAAGGAGACTAAAATACCCTTGCAGAAGCTAGAATGGGGTCGGCTGTTGACAGACATGCCTTTCCACAGAGGCACATTCTGCGTGTAGTGTGTGACTGCTCAGTTGTTACGAAGTGTCACTGCCCAGCTCGGCTGCGGAGAGCATTCAGGAAACCTCTTCATGGCTTTTAGATCCAGCATATCCCACTGAAGCTGAAGAGTCCAAGAAAATTACTCGAGTCTTCAATCCCTTATGCGCCTTTCAAGCATAGGAATGGGCTGCCTAAGGAGGTGTTGGAGTCACCAGTGTATGTGGCACTCAGTGCCCTGGTCTGGTTGACAAGGGGAGGATTGGTCAAAAGTGGGACTCCATGACCTTGAAAGTCTTTTCCAGCGTTAATGATTCTGTGATTCTGTCTTGCCTGAAAGGGCAATCAGTTCTTCTGTGTGGATTGTATAAAGCTTGGTGTGCAGGCTCTGGAAACCTGGGCTTCAACACATCATCAGGTAAATGAGGAAGAAAAGACTGTTTCCAATTCACTTGTAAAGTTTTAACTGCTCACAAGCTCATCTATGCCACAAGGCAGCAGCAAATTGGCATTATCAACCTTGGGAATATGAATTTTGTGCATCCCGGAGTAACAGAACATTCATTGTCTGGAGGAAGGAAATAGTATGAACAGTTAACTTTTCATATTTGTCATTCCTTCCATTTTAAGAAATAAAAATGCTACAAGTGCTTTCATTAAACTCATTTAACAACAGAGGAACTAGAACAAAGACACAGGATTTCCATGCTGCAGGAGATGCTAACCACCCTGGATTTGTTTCCTACAAAAATGACACAGAAAAATAGAATGTATGAATGGAGAGAATAGAAGTTTTGGACACCCATGATTAAGGCATTTCTGAATTTTTGTATTAAAATAAAGCATTTCTTGGCATTCCAAAACCAAAGCTTTCCTCTTTGATTCACTGGCCAGAAATGAAACTTTTTGTTTTCACAGAAACAATTCACAGTTTGCAGAATAGTGTAAGTTGGAAGGGACCCCCAAGGATCATCGAGTGATCAGAGTCAACATTAATGTCTGTGTCCAATCCAGCTTCCAAAAATGCCTTTGGGGAGTTGACTCCCTACATCTTCCTGTTCTTCAGATGGGCACTCTTCCCCAGCCAAACTGTATTTTCCATGGCCTCACTACACAGCAGAGGTCTAGGAGAATCCTGTGATGTATCACACTGACTCAGCCACAAGGAGGAACAGCCGTTGTTTCTCATTTTTCATGGCCACAGTTTCATCAAAGTCTTTTTTCCTGTGGCTATTTTGATGAAACACACTGTTTTTCATGGAAAAATATGTGATGTTTTCTATAAGCTATTAAACACCCCTCAGAAAACAGATTTGAAGAAAAAATGAATGAAGACCTTTACCACTGAAGGCAGATTTTTCCCTGTCAGAAAAACAAAAAATAGTACTTGAATTAATTTGGTAGGTAATTCTTCTAAAATGATGGAAGTTTATCAAGCATTTATCTGTATATGTTACACTCAAAGATGAAGTAATGCGTTCTGAATTTAAGGAACATGGGTGTTTGCATAGCACCAATGACTTCAATTTTATATGGCATGGCTTGTATTTTAAAGAATTATTTATTAGTAATTTAGGAGAAATGTACAGTCTGAATGTTAAACTCTGTAATCAGTTCTGTTGTGCTACTTGTTTCTAAGGGGCAAATTCAATACAATTCATGTATTTTCCAGTGTAGACATATGTATAGGAAATCACTTCTAATACCCATGGCCAAATAAATTATTAAAATCTTCACATTCCTCACAAATTCCAGCCGTCTTTTTGACTAGTAATTACACAGTCATAAATCACAATTATCATGAAATATTGTGTTATTGATAACATGCTGTCCAAAAAGTCAACAATAATATTGAGAGCTTCTGTAAATTTCCTCATTTCTGCAACCTGTTGATAATCTTGATGGATCATAAATGGTCATCTGAGTCATATGAGATTGATTTTGTTACCTGTTTGGCTGACATCCAAATTGAATGAGAGGGAAAACTGCTAAGAAATGATGGAGAATTAGAAATTCCAAGTGTATTTATTTTCGTTATCACAGATAATTTCAAATACTCCCTCCAATCATTCTGGCATGAGAACAGATCCAATAATGTGTCCTCAGAATCGCAGCTCAATGTATCAGTTCTATACATGAGCATTCCAGGGTATTCCTGTCTTCTGTGAGCTTCCCTGCTTAGGCATTGTGCTAGAGGCTAGGAAGTGGAGGTCGTATTTCCCTGACAGACTGTAGAAATAAACCCTGGAAACAAAATGGGCTTTGATATAGGTACAAGTGTAGGTGTAGGGGTAGGTATAGGCATATACTGTCCCAGACAAAACTATTTTAGAAACGGAGATTTCCTTGGTACCCTCCCAGAAGTGTCTGATGCAAAGAAGGACAAGGAAGACGAGTCTGCTCCTCGCTGTCCGCTGTGGTTCTCCTGCAGTGAGAAGGTGGGGGGAAGGAGAAGTTCCCTGCTGTCTTTGGAGACACGGAGCTGGCAAGTGAAACAGCAAAGAGATGTTTACCCAAAGGAAAAACGTACTTCAGGCTCCCCTCGCCTGTCGGGGGGATGCCTGGAGATTCAGATCCCGGGGCTGCGGGGCTCCCCGGGACAGAGCCCCCCAGGCAGCCTCCCCGCCGGGATGCAGCGCTGCTCGGGGGAGCGGAGCGCGCAGCGAGGAGCCGCAGCCAGCGCCCTGCGCTCCTGGGCGCGGCGGGGCTGCGCTCCGGAGGAGCGGGAATCTCCTCTCCTGCTCCAGCAGCTGAATTCCCTCGCCGCCGCGCTGGGAGCTGGCGAGGAGAACGGCCTGTGCCAGGGCTGTCGTTATCGATGTAAATTAAACAGTTACCACCGCAGGGTGACTCTCTGCTCTTTTCCCTGAGCAGACAGCTGCTCCAGAAAACACATGCTCCGGCTGCTCGGGCTGAAAGGAAGAACCGCAGAGGTTTTATTTATAGATGCAATAGGCAGGTGTTCCGCATTTAATGTCTGCCCGGTAAGAGCTGGAATTGCCTCTTTGCCCACAACGACTACGTACTTGATTACTTTCTGTGTACATAATGCATTATATATCCTTTATACCTCTCCCTTCCCATTGGGATTCAGTGCATAACCTCTGTACAGCTGTGTTGCCCTCTCCTGCAGCAAAACATTTACTGATCTTATCAAGACAGAAAGATAAAGTGCCGCAGACTGTGGAAAACTAAACTTTAATGGAGGAGTTCACGCCAAGGTGTGCCTGCTGTGTTTCTGGATGGCAGAAGAGTGTTGTGCAAGGAACGTCCGTCCGTCATTTCAGCACGAAATGTTTCATCAAGGCATGGAAAGCCGTGTATGAAATATTAATTAATTACCCCTAAGTCTCACTATACCATTGTGAAACTGGCACAGTGCAGCTTTGTGCAGGTTGTTTTCAGAAACTGTTGCCTTTTATTTCAGCTACTTGATCATAGCATGCTGCATAATTTATACATCTAAGAGCCTTTTGTAGGGCACGTTGATAGAAAAGCTCATAAGTACCACCGAAGCTGGGATCTTGTCGATATTAACAAGGATTTTTTGAGGCTGGCAAACAAGCACAACAAAAGCAGTTCCTGTGCTTGTTGCCATCCATGATTTTGGTAACTGCAGGTTTGCTACAATGACTTGTGACAAAGCAGTAAGAAAGCAAAACTAAGCTCTCCCAAATCCAAATGAAACAAAAAAGACACCTTGCTGTTAATGCAGGATGCCAACCGTAATGTGGCACAAATGCTTTTTGAAAATATATGAAAATGAACTTCAAAATGGTTTTCGTTTGAGCTGAGGGAGAAGGCAGATCCTTTTGGGATTGCAGTGTTATGCACCAGTCACCAGGAATGCAGAGCATAGGAGCACAGGCAACTCCACTACAGACTGCCACTGACAAAACTGGGAAATGTTTCTTTCCACATTTCTTGATCATAATAAATATTCTGACATGCCATTTTTACGTTAGGGAAAGGCATCATCAGATTGAGGATAATTTAAAAACTCTCTCTTTGGAAATACATTTCTTGTGTTTGGAAGAATATCCACAGGAAAGAGCAGAGGGCTGAGGAGGGCTGGGGGGTGGTCCTCAGAGGCTACTTAAGAAGCCATTAGTGTCAAAGAGACCATCTGATGAGCAGATCTCAGCTGGGGAACATCAGGAAGCACCACCACAATGCACAAGCAGGTAAGCAGCAGTGGTGCAAAAGTCAGGCAGGGCAGCACAACAGCACAGCTCCAGACCCGGGAGTGTGAGGGGGACATTAATGCCACCAGAGCTGCCTACCTAAAAGCTCAGTGCCTATCCCAAGCCAGGTATCCAAACTCCCTTGACCCACAGTGCAGAGGGCACCTGCCTCTCCTCCTAGGCTGTGGAGGGAACCTCCGTGATGAGCTTGGGTTGGACCCCCTAAACTTCACACCAGCTACAGCTGGGTGAGGGGGATGCAAGGGACGTGCCAGGACTAAGAATAAAGCTCACAACTCTTCCTTTCCAGCTCTACAATTAGACTGCTAAAACATGTTGACAATATGCCGGAATCTTGTTGGAACATCTATGGCAGAAAAACAGCTTATGCCTGTGCCTGTAATTACTTATAATTAGAATGTGTAATCGGGATGTGGACAAACAGCTAGGCTCAACTGCATACAGAGGCCAGTCCCTGCCACAGCAAAATTTTTAGAAAGATCAAACAACAGTAATCACGTTTTGTAGGTGCTAATTTTCACAGCCTGGTAAAGAAGCATATACAATAACTTGCTAAACAATTCTGGTTGTTTACAGTTCTGCTTCCTTAAAAGACAGACTGCAGTCAAGATATTTTGAGAAAGCCAGTGTGTTCTTTCACGTTCTTGACAATGTCTGTGCAGCACAGAGGATCACCCTGGTCTGCACTGGGCACAGGGCTATGCCACACATCCTTAAGGTAACCTGAGTAAGTAATGGCCTCTAGAGCCAGAGTACAGATAAGCAAAAGGAGATGTGGCCCTGGGTATCTTGTTGGAGAAGGGTGCAAAGAGGTGTGCTTGATGCCATTTCCACTGTTGTGGCTGCTCAGGAAAAGGGGTTCAGCAGCAGAGGCTGGGGGAGCCCCAGGACATTGGACAGTCCCTCAGCCAACACAGCCCCTCTCCTTGCCTCTGACTGCCATCCCTTAATACTCCAGGCCTCCTGCTTTCTCCTTGGCACCCATGGGCAGAAAGATATCTGTATGTAAGACCAGAGGCGAAGGGCAAGCTGGGCAAAAAGATGACTTGGAGGACGCAGCCGTGTGGAGGACACAGCACAGACTGTGCCGGGACAGCCCGTCCAGGCTCTGCTCCACCTCGCTGCCATCTCTGCTCTGCCCAGTGTCCCTGGGCACAGACCATGAATCCAAACACAGAGTGCTGCTGATACCTGTCAGAGAGGACATTCTAATGGAAGTGAGACGCTTTGCCATTTCTGCTCACCCATTTTCCTGGCAAGGGAATAATTCCCCAGAAAATGGAAAGTATTCAAGGAGTTATTCGTGAACATGGCGCTGCCACAGCATGTCCCATGTCCCACCAAGACAGTGATGCTGGGAGAACAAAACAGAGCAGGTGACACAAGAGACAGCACTTTTGTCCTAACCCTTATGGCAGTGTTGAAGGGCTGAAAAAATGTGGAGGAAGAGTGTTAAATAAAATAATTTTTTTAAAGTCACAATATCCCTGAGCAAGTTATTCAGTAGATATTTCTGTCTGGTACATAATGAAGCTGCTTCTCAATCATTGATGGGTTTTATTCTCCACTGGTTCCCTACAGAAATTTAGACAAGTACCAAGCCTGCTCAGCCTACAGAAAAAAGCAACTGCTGACTAGCAAGTAGAGCCAAAGCCTCAGTCAGAAATAGGCTGGATTTCAGGATTCACTCCAATAGGAAGAGGAGGCACAGATCTGGAACTCACAGGTGAGTTTCCAGGGAATTGGAAATGCATCTGAGAAAGTGCAGCTTACCTGACAGGCAGCATTCTCCATGCCCTCTGCATCAAAATGTTTGCAGGGAGGCTAAAACAAGGAGAGATGGGAAGGCAAAATTTGGCCAGCAACATCCCTTGCTGCACAGGAGACCTGATGTTGTGCAAATATTTCTAGTCAAAAACATAAACTGCAGCCCAAAATCCAAGTATGTGCTCAGAGACACCTATTTTCCCCCATCTTTACTTTTCAGAAGTAAATGAGTACATTATAACAAGTATATTATCAGATGGTGAGTAAAAATTATTTCAGATCCCTAAAGGCACATAGGCACCTTTATGCTGACAAGAACACAGTAGATGGGCTAATTGTTTAACTTCTCAGTTTTCAATGGTGGCAGGCTATTAAATCAGCTTGGAGCTGACTCGGTACGATGCCCTCCAGTTGCAGAGCTGAAGATTTGTTCCTGTTCTCCCTAATTACTTTGGCATAATTAGTTTCTGCATTGCAACTGACTTGGCCTCTCTCCTGCCAGCACAGCGTTTTGTCAGTGGCTACTCCAAAGTTCATGTGTGCCATTTCACCCTTACCTACCACATCCTCTACTCCCCTAAGTAATTTGGAAGAAGACACATTTTGCCTGTGGTGATTATTTAAGCATTGTACCTGTCCCTAATTATTTTCTTCAGTAATTTATCTAACAGTGAGGTAAAGTTTCTTTGTAATAAGGGAACTATAACTCTTGCAAAATTCCAGTCCTCCTTTATGGTAGCTGGCTTTAATGATAGTTCATGTACTTTTGCTTACAGATGGACCACTCTTAAATGTTTTCAAAACTCATGGATGAGTACTGTCTGGCCCTAATGATTAATTTCATTTTTAAATTGTCCCTCATTTTAATTATCTACAAGAAAACAAGAAGGTCTAGAGCAAGTATTTCCTCCTTGTCCACTGTGATGAAGATAAATGCAAGGAATTAGTTTCATTTTGCTGCAATTTCCTTATTATCCCCAACTGTTCCTTTTCAAAATGAGAGTATCATCTGATGGACACATTGGATGGAATGCATTTGCTTCTCACACTGCATAGTTTATGCAATAAATCTTCTTTTACTTTTCCAACAAGTTCCGTGGCTGGCAAGTTATCCTATGACTACCAAAGTACTACTGCACAAATAATTAGATTTTTTCCTCTAGTGATGGGGGTTTTCCTTTTTTTTCCAGCCAATTGCTACTGCTAGCCTATTGAAACTGTCTCCCCCTTCACAGACTCCTGATCCTGAGGTTCTTGGGAGGATTTTCACTTTCTTTCCCTTCCCTACTAGTTACAGTCATCTATAGAGTGCATGTTCCTTCCCACTGACTTCACACAATCTTAGAATTTACTTTTTTTCTTCCTTTGCTTGCTTAAGAATACGAACTGCTCTTTAAAAAAACATACAGCACCTTGCAAGTGTTTTAGCACACCTATATAGCACAAATTTTAAAAAATTAGCCTTCCAGTGAGTTCTTGCACTGAAAACCCCTGATACTTTTCTTGACTAAGCCTGCAGGTCCCAGGCCCTCTGCAATATGCTGCAGAGACACAGACAAGACAGAGAGCCCCAGCCCCAACCAGCAATGGAAATACAAGCATACACTATGCAGCAGCTTTTCAATATTTAAACACTCACCAGACTCTATCACACTTCACGTAGCACAAGATAATCTAATTTACAATAATACTGTGGCAAACTAAACCAATAAATATATCTTCAACCTGCACTGCCACATTTGGAGAAATGTCATTGTGGGCACAGTAGGAGCAATGTGTAATAAATGTTTCATTGGCTCCCACAGGTAATATTTTTGCCAAGGCAGCTGGAGAAACTGTGCAAGTTTACTGGCCCTCATATTCAAGCTCAGCATCTATTTGGGGAAAACAGCTGAGGACTATACACAAATTTATATCATAAAAATAATAGAAATCCTCAATTGCAGTGACATATTTAGCTCAGACAGTATCACTGTATTATTGTTGTTGTTATTGCTAATAATAACACCAGTATTACAACACCCAAGGCATGGGAAGTGTCAAAGTTTTATATGTATAAAAAACAGATCTTGCATGATGGGGGTAAGAGTTGATCAGGGCTGGGAATCCCTACAATTGCATTGATTTGAAATTGTTTCAAAGCTTTCTTTTATGACAGACCTTTTTCCAAGTGCAGTAGATCAGGATGTGCATAACACAGGGATGCAAGAAGGTAGTAGAAGACATATATCCTCTTAAGAGTCAGCATTTAATTGTAATGGTGGCTTCAGAATGAGTTGAATTGGCTTTTCAATGCCAAAAGCACTGAAGGGCACCACTTCCAATGACTCCAAAGAGTTGAAGTAACCTCCAGACAGCCCAAGATTTCTGAAAAGTCAGGACACTTTATTGCCACCCATTGCTCTCATGCTTCTCCTTCCTCATGCTTACCTACAAGAGATATTTGATGGAGGGATAAGTGTCCAAGACACCATCCCTGACCTTGCATTGTCTAAGGTGCTTCCCTTAAAAAGAGGCTCTCTCTTCTGGAGAGAAGGGATCAGACTTTTCTGGCCTGAACAGACCAATTAAACATGTACTTGGGAATCACTCATTGCTAATGCCAGTGCAGGCAGGAGAAAGTGCAAATATCAACTCCCCCAGGAGGACAACAACATTTCCAGGAGGCTGCCTGTGTTGATGTCTTTCATCTTCACCCAGAAATGGAAACCAGAGCTGCAGCTGAAACCCTCATTGTTTTGCTGTGGGCCTTTTATAGAACCCAATGCCAATTCCCAGAGTGCCACCCTGTCACTGAGAGCACACAAGGTGAAGTTTCTGGATGAGCCAAAAGACCATGGAGTGTTCTCCCACATCAAGGAAGGACCATGTACACCGAAGGATATTTCAGCCCTTTCACTATAGGCACCTAACTCAAGAATTTATCTTGAAAAAACGTATCCACACATCACAGTAGCCACAGAAAGAAAACATATCTTGAACAACATTCACCCTTTCATCTTCAACGCACATAAAACAAGAATGATCTGTAACAAGATTGGACTATTTCTGTTTGTCTTGTTGTGGTAATAAAAATATTAATAAGGTAGATATTAAGTTATAGTGTTCCCTTTTCCTGCATTAGTAATTCTGATGGAAAACAATATGGACAGCTTATACTGTCCCTGGGCAAATATTAAATAAACAAAAGGCTCAAATACAATAAGCATTAATATTTCATGAAGTTGGGAAGACCATCAAGAAAGCTTTTCTTGGTCACTTTACCTAGCACTCTCCCTGTGGAATTGAAAATAGCATTAATGAGAAGCAGAAAGAAATATCTCAAGCAGCAAAAGTACACACCAAGTATGAAAATGAACTCCTTTTTGGATGTCTCAGAGGAGCAGGGCTGTGCAAAAGACAATGTTTCAGATGTCTTAGCAGTGTATTTTTAAAAGTCAGGCAGCCAAGTTCTATTTTGCTTGTTATTTTATTTGCTGTTGCCCACAGAACTTTTCAAAATCCTGCTCCATCAAAACACTTTACAGATGCTGTTTCAGGATGGTGACCACTAGTCAATATGGCACAATTTGGACCAGTGGATAGCTCTGAGAACTGTGGCAACCCAAAAGTACTATGCAGTACCCACAATGGTTTAACCATCACCTGAAGAGGTGCAGGAAGTCCCTTCTTTCACTGCAGGCTGGAAGGGATCCAGCCCCAGCATCCCTGGAAGAGAATGCCTCAGGAGTGGGCTGGACCTCCTCAAGACAGCAATCTTATGGTCGTTGGTGCCCATGGGGGTTTGCCTTTGAAACCTACATGGAAAAATGAGGAAACTCAGCCAGCAGTGTCAGGGAAGCAGAGACCCAGCTGACTCTGCAAGCACTGTGCTGGAGCTGCAGGGGAAGAGGCTTTTGGACGTGTGCCATGGCCAGGCTGCACATGGTGTTAATTTGTGTCCCCTCAACGGGATTTGTTTTGCTTGGTCTTAGACAATTATAGCACAGACATCTTCATCTGGACTGGTTGTCTAACTCAAGGAGGAATAGGTGCTCCTGGGGCATAACTCATGTCCTCCTCAGATATATGTCTCAAATAGAGCAGATGAATCATTTTCTAGAAGCACCTCCAGACTCTCCATTGTCTCCAGAGTCATAAAGGTGGCCAGACAACCAGATCAGATGTAGACTTCTGCTTCTGGGCTTATAAAATTAAGTGAGAAGAGTGTCACCTTTTGTGACTGAGTTGCATTAGACTTGTACATGATTCAATGTGAATGCAGCAAAGAATACAATCACCTTCATGTAAAACAAAGGACACCATAACTATAATTTTCATCAGCCTATGTTTTATTGAGCTGAGCCACAAATTTTTCCAAGTCCATTTACAAGGATAATACCAAATACCCACTCTTCCTGAAAAAACTCACAGAATAATGTATAACTTCTTGGAGCACCTCTTTATGTCTCCTCTGGCATTTGTAGTTTCACAGAGCATGCATTGGTCCCTACTTGCAGTTTCTAATGCCCCAGCTTGGATGTCTAATATTCAGAGTGCATGTGCTCTGTAGCCAGTTTATTTCTTTTTCTTTCTGAAGGTCAGTCTTTTAACAGATGTGGAGGGCTTATTCTGGCCATGGCCATTTACAATTATAATAAAATCACCGTTTTATTGTGACCCTATATTCTTCAACTATGTGTACTCCCTACAGATTTTCCTGATTTCTAGAACACAAAATGTGCTGCATGCTCTAAACACTGGTTGATGACTACTGCTCTATTCCAATAGCATTCCATGCCATAAAAATATCTTTAGTCTTCAGCAGAAATTATATTCTGTAGAGCTCTTTTATTTTAATTCAGTTCAGTGTTGCACAGTGATTCTGTTCCCGGAAAAGGAAGAGCTGGCAATCAATATGTTTAGACTATCCGTAGACTTTACCCTGAATTAATTACCAATTAACTCAATGTACTTAGCATATTTGTAAAGCCCACAATGGACACGCTACATATTTATTTATGGTTATAGACATCTGTTTCTTACCCAAAACAGATCTTCTAATTTTTTTGTAAAAAACCATTAATTTTTTATTGTTTTTAGGAAATGAGAAATGTGTCCATAGTAGCCTTTATTAAATGTGTTAAATACTTTCTGCTAATTGATTGTTAATAGTTCAGAGAACTAAGTCTACGGTAGATGTATCTACTCTGATTTCTCTGGCAAAAGCATTTTTTTCATTAATCATCTAACAGCAGTGGTTAACTCCAGACACTGCTCTTCAACCAAAGCCACAGCACACACGAATAGAGCTCTGACTCTTGTGCACCACGGGCTTTAAGTGGCAGAGACCAGAAGTTCACAGTGCTCCACTGGCTGAGGGTACCTGCAATGTCACATGCATTTCAGACACATCCCAGCTTTCCTGAATTTTCTGGGCCTCCCTTAAGCGTTTAGAAACAAGGAGAATTTGAAGACCTCTGTGAAGCAAAATGGACAGATTTCAAAAAATGAAATTAAAGTTAAGATGCTCTGACATAACGTAACAATTCACAGAAGTTACAGGTAATTCAGAAAGTGATTGCAAGAACACATTTCCCACTTGCTACTCATATATATCAGCTCCCAGAGAAGGTTTCATGTTCACCTTTCAACATAGAAACATTTTCAAATGAATTCAATTTCTTCTGCATTTTATACTAGAAATAGAGTTTCACAGAGTTTAAAACAGAGTACTGAGTAAGCTTTAATATACTCATTATGCTGTAACTTGGCCTTTCCTTGATTTTAGCATTTTAAATTCACATTGTCTTGAAAGAACACCTTTCCCAAGGAAAGAAAGAAATTTTAGGGAAAGCATCTGAAAAGAAAATAAGTGAGTTTAATTAAATAGCCATTTTCAGGTCTTCGTGGTTTATATTTGAGGAGCAGATTCTTTCCTAAGTACTAAAAGTGCACGTTGTTACATTAATTTAACTAATAGGCATTAGTTATGACAGCCAGCCTGGTAAAGGTTCTGAGCCAGTGTCGTTTCTATAGATTTATACACTTGGAAATGTGCACTTTAAATGAGAATCTTGCCAGTGTCAAAATTAAATTAAACTGAATTAAATCATATGCCTGATCACAAAGACCTAAGATTCTTTTCAGAATCAGGTCCAAATTATAATCGTAACTCTAGCCCGACTACCGAAGAAAATTAAAAGGCAGTTCCAACTTCATTATACTCTGCTGAAGTTGCCGGCAATACAAACAGGGCAAAATCCTTAGCTGAGCAGAGTGACTGGTACTGGAGCACTTCCAGGACAATTACTGCCACACTCACAATCTGAAAAGCTCCTGCAGCAATGACATCCTGTGGAGAATGGCTCCTCCAGGAACTGTGATCATTGTGGGGTCAAATGCTCAAAACAAGATGAGCACCTAAACCAAAATTCAGGTCCCTCTGATGCCATGATGATTTTTTGCCTTTTCTTTTATGCTCCTTTTATATACTTTTTCTATATTCTTAGTGCTTCTAGCCTACGTTCTTAGACTTAATGTTTTATTAAGCCAAGAGACCAAACATCTTGGAAGCCTCATAGTGAGGGGCCAGAAAGGCCCAGACACCAAGGTCCTCTCTGGAACACATTCTGTAAACTGAGCTGGGCCCATCCAGGGGAAGGTTCCTGGGGTGGGGGGTTCACTGGAGCCTCTCCTTGGGGAATCTTTGATGGATGTGCTCATTTGTGAGGCCCAGAATGTGATCCCTGAGTGCCCGTGGGAGTGCATTCCGTGTGCTCTGCGGGCATTCCTCCTGGGTGTGCTGCACCTGAGGATCCTTAAAATAAATACTGAGGTAAAAACCCCTTTATCCTCTCTAACTGTGTTCGGCTCTTAATTTTATGATCAGGGAAAGGCATCACCTCAAGTCCCCACTCCCCACGCCCTGACTGCCAGTCCCAGACCCAGAAGGATCTAGTAGTGAAGTGCTCTCAGGATTTGTCTGTCAATGTTGACACACAAATGTCTCCATGCGTTGATGTCTACCTCGTCTGAAGTACTGTAGTCAGTCATAGTCTGTCCTGTCTTGCCTCAGAGCACACCAGTCAGAGCAGCCTTCACAGAAAGCAGAGTAAGTGGTGCTCTGACAGCTTTAGTCCAGTAGTCCAGTGGTTTGCAGCCCTTAGGTGTGGCATGGTCATAGCAAATATACAATGGGAGCTAGGAAAGCTTCCTAACTCAATCATTACTAACTCAATGATGGAGTAAGGCTCAGAGTAAGCCAGGATCCATCCTGCTGAATTTGGACTCCTGTAGGAATCAGGAGCTGGAAAATGGTGTCTCTCAAAAATATTTCATTTCATATTTTTGTGGTTCCCACATGTGCTGGCTGAGAGCAGCCCACCTGCTGCTTCCATATCCATGCCAAAGGCTCTTATTTTACCTTAAGGTACTTGAAGCATCAATGCAAGAGCAAGCAAATGCAACATCTGTAAGGCAGTATATACTGGGAGCTTTCCCAGCAAGAAGCCTCTCTCAGCTGTGCCATGCAGAATCTCAGACGCTCCTGCTACAAGCAAATGCCCCAAGAACTCTCAACATGATCACAGAATCATAGGATCATCCAGATTGGAAGAGACCTTCAAGATCATCTTGTCCAACCCAGCACCACCATAATTACCCCTAAACCATATCCCCAAGTGCCACATCCAAATGCCCCTCGAACACTTTCAGAGATGGTGGCTCCATACTCTCTGGGCAACTTACTCCAATGCTTTCACTCTTGCAGTGAAAAGCAAATTTCCAATATCTAATCTGAACCTCCCCTGGTGAAACTGAAGGCCGTTTTCTCTCATTCTTTCCCTTGAGACATGGCAGAACAGACTGATTCTCACCTGGCTTCAGCTTCCTTTCAGATTATAGTAGACAGCAATGAGGTCTCCCCTGAGCCTCCTTTTCTCCAGATTGTACAGCTCCAGCTCCTTCAGCTGCCCCTCACAGGACATGTTTTTTAGACATTTCACCAGCTCCATTGCCCTTCTCTGGACATGCTCCAGCACCCCAATGCTGTTTCTGAAGTGAGGGGCCCAGAATTGAACACAGGATTTGAGGTGCAGCCCTACCAGTGCCAAGTTCAGGGGAACAATCGCTGCCCGGGTCCATTGGTCACAGGATGCCATTGACCTTCTCAGCCACCTGAGCACATGCTGGCTCATGTTCAGCTGATTGTCAGCCACCACCTCCAGGTCACCTTCTTCTGGGCAGCTCTCAAGCCACTGTTCCCCAAGCCTGGAGTGTTGCATGGGGCTGTTGCAACCCAAATACAGGACCTGATACTTTGCCTTATTGAACCTCAGTCCTCAGCCAATCAATCCAGTTTGTCCAGATCCCTCTCCAGAGCCCTTCAACCCTGCAGCAGATCTATACTCCCACCCAGCTTGGTGCCGTCTGTGAACTTAGGGAGGGTGCACTCAATCCCCTCATCCAAATCATCGATAAAGGCGTTAAGCAAGAATGGCCCCAACACTGAGCCCTAGGGATCATCACTTAGGACTGGTCACCAGATGGATGTAACTCCGTTCCCCACCACTCTCTGTCCAGCAGTCCAGCCAGTTTTTTACTCAGTGAGAGCACATCCATCCCAGCCATGAACAGCCAACTGCTCCCGGAGAATGCTGTGGGAGACAATGTCAAAGGCTCTACTGAAGTCTAGAGAGACAACATCCACAGCTTTTCCCTCATCCATTAACTAGGTCGCTTTGTCATAGAAGGAGATTAGGTTGGTCACACGGACCTGCTTTTCATAAGCCCATATTGGCCTGACCCCTAGTTGTCAAGCACGTGCCACATGGTGGCACTTAGGATGATCTGCTCCCTGAGAATGTCTGGCACAAGTCATAGTGAAAACATACCAGACTCACAAAATCAAAAAAGATAACACCATGTCCTTATACACATTGCAAATGTAGGCTTAGGCAGGCCCCATCTGTCAGGCTCTTGTCAGAAACGGGACCATGGTAAGAAAACTTTGGGTATCATTATTGATCAAGATTGATCTCCAGCCTTCAATCAATATGGCATTTGTTAAGTGGGGTATGAAAGGTTTGAAGTACACGAATGTCAAAGTTGTACCATGAAGCATCAATTCATTTGTGCTTATCTTTGCTGGCCAGACCAAACACAGTCCTGCAGCACCCATGGACTTGTAAGAAATGGTGTTAGAAACTAGTGTGAGTGAGAAAAAGGCTTATACTTTGGTGAAAAGAAATTCTATTATATGTATCTCTTCCTTATAGATATGTGGCTCATCTCAGGGTGAGATTTAGGGAATCTCTCATCATACAGCTGGATCACAGTCATCACAGCCAATCTAGAAACCTGCCAAGTATCTGTCATTAAAAGCGGTCAAGGGAACAGCCCTTCCCCTTCGATGTCACAATACTAAAAAAGAGCAGACACAAGCAAAAGGAGACACAATGCACAAATCCCCAGATATCACTCCTTCTACCCACAGGGTCTGTGGGGACTGGGGGTGATAGTTGTGCTGTGCTGGTGACAGACCACCCTCTACCAACCCACACCTGCCCTGGGAGAGGGAACTGTTCTCTGCAGCTGTTGCAAGCTGTAATTCTGAGAGATACCCAAAATATGCCAGACACCAAGCTTGTACCTAGCTTCTCCAGCTTCCCAAACCCTGCATAGCTCATCACTCCTGAGGATCATCTCACTGGTTTTCCACTCATCTCTCTTTCCTGCACAGAAAGCAAAGTATCTTTTTCCAACAGATATCTGCTACAATCAGGAGCCAGCTTTGTGCAGCTACCGTGCCCAAAGGCAGCCTCTTGTCAGTCAGTCTCAGAAGTCTCTTTGAAGGCTGATTTATTGGCTGCCTATGAGAAGATTGAGGGAGAGTGAGTTCTTTCCTTTTTTTTTGTATTTTCTTTTAAAGAACTTTTCTTTCTATGTGATGCTCAAAGGAAGGCCTACTGCTCCATACAATATTCTCTGTGGGATGGGCAAAATATTACAGTTCAGCCTTCTGTAGAAAAACATCAGTTATTTTAACAGAAAAACATAAATTATTTTTACAGAATGCAACTTGTGTTACTGTGCTTCCCAAACACATGCAACAAATACATGATCATATAGCACACATTTATTTGGAAATGAAGTCTGACATTGCATTTTTCCCAGATGCTGAGGGCTTCCTCACCTATTTTGGTGCAACCAAAGTATGTCAGTATAGCTATCCTGTCTCGCTTTTCATTTTCCTGAATAACTTTGAAAACTGTTGTTCCCTGGCAAATACTTCCATGTACATCTGCATTCAAAACAAACTCATCTGTGCCCTTCTTCAGGGAAGGGATGGGGTGAAGGGAGTGCAGGGTGATACAATAGCTGTCCTGCCAGCACTCAGCAGGGCAGCACAAACAAAATCAGCAGCCCACTTAATCCTCTGAAAAGAAAAAGCACATTCCTCTGGCAGAGCACCTTGTAAGTACTATCCAGCAGGGATCTCTCCCATCTGTGCACACTGAAGGGCCACAGTTTGAATACCAGAAGTATTGTCATGCCAGAAGTATTACAGTGATGATTGCATGGTGTGAGCTCTCTACCAAGTCAGGATCGAGCTGCCAAAGTAACTGTAGCGACCTCCTGAAGTGACCTGGACCTTGATGCATCTGGACCTGGACCTCTGCATCGTCCATGCAGAAAGTAGTAGCAGCCGTGGAGGGCAGCCACAGGCCTCACATCCTTGCCCTAAAATTCCTTACCACAGCATCCAAAATCATTGGATAACCCAAATCTTATCATTTCCACCAGGACACTGGTAAAAATGTAAAACCTCTGCTACTTCTGCCAAAAGTAGCTGAGCTATCCTTCAAGCTTCCTTGGTCCCTAATGAGTGATCATTAATCATGGGTATTTTCTAAGCACAGTTTAGAGATTTAATAAATGCCAAATAAAGAATTAACAAGGCCATAATCAAGCAAATGTGTTCCTTGATCACCGCAGTAGGAAGGCTCAGAGCCAAATAAACAGGGTGCTGTAGTTCCAAGCCTTTCCTGTGTTCCTGCACATTCCTCCACTGGTTGCTTGTAGCAAGGAAGGCAGACTCACGTTTTCACATGTCTGTTGTCATAGAAGAAATCTGACTTCTCATTGCTGCCCCAGAGGGAGAATGGAAATGAGGGGAGTGGGCTCCTGGTGCAATTTAGGACAGTGTGTGCAAGACCTTCAGCTCACCCACGCACAGTTGTGGTGTCCACAAGAGACCCCTTTAGAGGAAGGAAGCCACAGGAGGGAGATGGTTAGGTTAAATCCACAAAGCATGTGCCTTTTCCAAAACTCAAATGAAACAATCCCTTCCTCCTCCACCTCAGCTTACAGGTACTTCCTTCTCTCCCAGCCACCTCCTGCTGCTCCAGCTTGAACTGGGAGTCCCTGCCCTTCGAGGAGGGGGCAGTACAGCAAATCCAAGAGTAACTTGCTCCCTGTCCTGTCTCTCCCACCATGGCATAATTTATGGACAAACAGCTGTAGGCAGAAACAGAGCACAATTTCACTGACCCTTTCCAAGTGCACAGGGAAAAGCCCTAAGAAATGTGCAATGTAACTTGGGACAAAACACAATAGTGCCGTGTGCCAGGCAGAGGAAGGCAATGACAGGAACAGTGCCCAATCACAACAGTTGGCTGCTGCACGGACTGAAGGCATTATAAATGCACACTAGGAAAAGCCATCAAGCTGAGCTGAAACCATCTGGACCCAGTTAGGCAACAGCAGCTGGCTGGGGAGTGCGGAGGATGGTTTGAAGGGGAATAATGCAATCACTGGTTCCTTTATGGATGGCAACTCTCTAAACCCCTCTAACTCCTCTTCCCAGCAGGACTCAGTGCTAATCTATGATACCCAGGGCAAAGTGCAGTTGAAGAAGAGGCCTTTTGCTATGCAAACCACACCCTGCCTAGGAAATAAGATTATAATGATTGGTTCTATCAAATCAATGGGAGAAGGTGGGGGTGACACAAAGTGCTGCAGCAGAGGCAGTCCCCACTCAACCAGTGCCCAAGAAACACCCACAGCATAAGGATGGGGCTTCACAGCTTTGGGTACTTACCATGTGCTGGATCTTTAGAGATCTCAAAACCTAAAATGAGCTTTCTCCTTGTTGTGGACCTCACTCACCTCAGCACAGCTGAGGGCATACAAGCCTGGCCAGAGAAGAACTGGATTTGTCAGTGTCCGCTTCCACTGCAGTTCTGACACAGCATCAGACAAGTCACTTAAACTCAGTTGCATTCTCCATAATGGTGTTTTTTTCACCCCTTGCTGGTGTGACACGACACCCCCAGGCCTGACAGATGCAAGTGTCACAGTTGAAGCCAGGGACAGTGATTCATGGAGCATGTGATGGCAGCTAAGTGTTCATAACAGTCATGCATTTGCCACACTGAATTCATGGAGATCTGTGATTTATTTTCTGCTGCCAGGCTCTGACTCCCTCCCTACATTTAAGCCTCTCTGATCATCACTCCTAATCTTACCAGGCAGGCTCCCACCGAATCTCAAACCCCCCTTTCAGCCTTCTATCCCCTGCCCTATCCCATCCCTCTTTTCCCATCATTTGCCATACCTGCATGCAGCCCAGGCCCTGGGAGCCCTCCTCAGTCTCCTTTCCCGGGTTCTGTCCCCTCCTGAGCCCCACCAAAGCCCCAGGCCCACTGAAAGCCTCACTGAAGCCACCTGGGGCTGAAGCCCTTTACTTGCCTGGTGAATCTCTGTGCCTCCTCTGTTTCTCAGTGAATGTTCCCAGCACCTGACCCAGCTCAAGCTGGAGCTTTCCATCCTCTGGAAAGTTAATGCTTGGAGTTTTTTAAACTTTTCTTTTGGCTGAGCTGCTATGGGGGTTTTCCCCTTCTCTTTTCTTTTGCCTTTTTCTGCTTCCAGTCTCTTTCCCTCCCACTTTGCCAGCTTTCACTGTCTTCAGACTCAAACCAAGGAGATGCCCTTTTGCCCTTCCTGGACAGGGCACTGGGAGATGTTCTCTGCCCCCATCATCTCCCCAGAACCTGTCTACACCCTCCTTTAGGAGAGCTGACTTCAAAACAGCCTTTCATACCAGACTATGTATTCAGTTGCACAAACTTTCTTTGTTTACTGTAAAAGAAATCTTATCAACTGATGTGCATGTCTATTTACAAATTACTCAATCCAACCCTGCAAATAGTTGCAGTAGAAAATGGAAAAAATTTAGAAGTGTAAAATTGCATTAGCATTTTTTAAACAAAACTATTTGCTTCAGAAAATTTCATGGCCAACCTGAAAGAGTTTCTTTTAATACATGCTGCCAAAAGGAAAAATAAATGTATTTTGGGTCAGACCACAAGAACTTTTCCATGTTTTGGTGGTTAGTTACAAAAGCAAAGACCTCATTAGCATTGTTCTGATACACCTTTTCAAGTCATACTGATGTAACATTTGTTTCAGATCCATGGGTGGAAAACTTATTATTAAATATATCTAATGCATAAGAAGCTACACTTACGTTTTGTTCCATGTAGTAGTACCATGAAATCAGTCCAAAATATATCACTTGTGTAGTATGTGTTTATGTATGACTCTTCCCCCACTGCATATCCCATCACGCCTGTAAAGTCTTTAAAATGCATTTTGAAAATGCAGAAACCTCAGAAAAGAGCTGCAAAAATTATCCCAGGGCTGGAGATAACATTGCACCACAAGGCATTTTAAAAGCTTGCCAGGAAGAAAACTCAGACATTACTGGATTACAGTATCTAAGGACCTCTGGGGGGAGCTTTTCCAGATGGGAGAAGACTCTTTAATCCACCAGAAAAAAAACATGTAAAGGAATAATGGTTGGAAGCTAAGGCTGATCAGGAATTAGGGAGACGGTTTTAATAGTGAAGATATTAACCAGTAGAATAATTTGTGGAGGAAATTCTTGGTGTCTTGATGTCTTTAAACCAAGAGTGGATGCATTTCTAGAGACCTGATTTATCAAACATGCATTACTGGGATCCTATAGGAGTGTTGAGGTGAGATACCTGCAAGTCTCAGTGGTCTTAGCAGAATATATTGAGATCCCTCCTAAATACGTAACATTAATGCAATCCTTCTTCCTTGGAACTGAAAACGCTGTGGATGGACTTAGTTTCCAGGAAGTGCATATGTATGTTGAGACATGGCAAGGATTGTGAGATCTCCCACACTTTACAGAACAAGCCAAGGGGTGTCTAACACCTCCAGATGGTCTGAGAGCAGCTTTGCACCTTGTACAGCAGCACTGGATCCTGATGCTGTGCTGAGGGACAGCATTCCGCTGTCTCTGACCAGAATATCATTGACTGAATTCCTAACACAATCTACTTGTGGCATCAGGGACATTCATGGGACAGTTTGATCCAGCAGCACACAAATTGTATCAGGGATCTGACTAGCTTGTGAGATCTTGATGGAGTCATGGAGAAGGTGCAGTGGAATTTGCTTTTTTCTTTTTATTATTCTATCCATACTTGAGGAAATGGAGATATTCCCCTCCTGAGTGGAAAACAGAAAGAAAAGGGGTACTGAGGGGAAAAATCCTAGCATTTGTCATCATCATTCACAGTTTTTTAACTCCTTTGTAGCCCATTCACACTGTCAGCTGCAGACCTTACCAAACCCATGGATGTGGCATTTCCACATCAACTTGGTCATTGGGTGAGGACAGTAAAGGCCACCCCTCCAGCACAACTCCACAGCAGCAGGCAGAGCCTCTTCCACTTGACCCTCCAGCCCAAAGCTCAGGGGAAGAGAGCTGGCTGACAGCTGAAGTGGATACAAGGAGAGACCTCCAAGGGCTTTCTGCCCCAGTCTCCATTCTAAGAAGTTAATGAAGGGGCTTGTAAAGTTAAAAAATATTATTTGCATATTTTATGCTGCCAGTTCTCCCTGATTACTCCTGATGTGAAATGCATAAATATTTACCCACTTTTTAATTGGGCAAATGAGTTACCACCCAAGCTGGTGGTACTATTCTTGTCAGTAATTTATTTAAGAAAAGCATGCTCATTGTTTTATTAAAAGGTCATTAATTTAGCTGAAAATACCATTTTCTACAGGAGATATTCCCTCCTGTGATTCAGTAACACAGAAATAAACACTCTCTAATTGTCCAGAGTGAAAGTGCCTTCTAAAAATCAACTTCCCCACATTTCATTCAAGCAGTTGGTAGTTTAATACTAAACCAATTAAAAGCAATATAGAGCTACATGAATAGGATATTAATTTCCTCACCAGAAGTGGAAATGAGTGGGTGCTTTGATTCCCACAGGGAAGAGAACTCCACCAACCAGCAGCTTAATCTACAAAGGCTGCATCCTCAAATGAGAGCTTCACCGTGCACAGCCGGATCATTACGCTGTGTGGGTATTACTGCTACAGCCAAAGCCTCATCCACTCTGCAGTAGCCCCAGGTAGTACTGAAAAAATAAAGCAAGGTGATCTTTTTACCAAAAAAAAAAAAAAAAAGAAAAAGCCCCACACTTTCCCCTTGTAGCTTATGAGATTGAATGAATGTGAACGTTACTGTGCCAAAAATCTCTCTCGCGAAAATTGTCATTCCAAATCAATTCTAAGTATAAAAGAAGTGCTTACATTGAACTGATCTGTTCAATCTCTTATTTCCATTTGCAGCCAATAGTGAAAAAGAACACTTAATCCACTTTCAGCATCTTCTTTTATTGAGGATTAGCCACAGGAAACAATATTAGTTATCTCTCTATGCATTGGGGTGGCATGTGATGCTATCCAGGTAGGAGGAGAAGCAAATTCAGATGAATTCTGCTGACAAAGCTCCTGCAGTCTGAAGTGGGACTGGATCATCCATGGATAAAAGCCAGCAGTCCAGAAGCCATTTCCTATTCCCCCCTTGTACCCCAGGTGTGGTGGCCAGGCCAAGAAGAGAAGGATGTAGCAGGGTCATTGTCCCATCAGCCCTCCAACAAATACACTAATAAATACTTCCACACATTGAGAACAAAACCTGCTTTAATTAACGTGAGAAATAGATGTATAACAGATAAAGCATGAGGAAAGATACAAAATACAAGGTAACAAAGTGAAGAAGCAATAATGATGATGGGAAACTTTGCCAGAGTTTTATAATGTTAATTGATTCTTTAAATGTTGCACATCCCAGGCAGCCAAGACTCCTATTTAGAGTGTTGTATATCAAAATTGGACAGGACACCCAGAGAGGGGCTTTAATTTATTTTTAAGTTGCAATCATCTAGTTCTTGTAGAACAATTTGTCATATGTCACAAAATAAAAAATACTTCAGGGCATTTAAGTTTCTTAAAACCACAGCAGCTGCTTTTCCAAGTGCTCCTAGATCTGTGCACATTGTGACAGTGGGCTTCAACATGTTCAATGCATCCCAATGAGGTTTTATGTAATTTTTAAATTCATATGAAATATTATCAACACACATCGTCAACTTCAATATGACAACAATTTACTCTACCATTAGATGTTCCACTCAAGCAAGGTCAGATCAGACAAGCAGTTCAGGAGATTTGCAATGGGGAGAGAGATTCAACCCAGTGAAGTAACTCCAAGCTTTCCCGATCCCATCATGTCCTGCTTTCCCCCAGAACTCACCACAAAAATCAGCTTTGTCAGTGGTAGAAGTGTATTATTTTGTTCCTCGTGGGTTAAATACTAACCTAAATTTTTGCCTTCAAATACCTAGAATGACCTCCCTCTTCCCACCTCCCTCATGCAAGTTCACACTGCAGGGTGAAAGGAGGGCCAAAATGTCTTAAACCTTTAGCTGTAAACTTAAAACATCTCTTCTTTGGCTTATGGGAGGTTCCCTGTCTTCACAGATCCACCAACTGTTTCTTTTAATATCCAGTAATGCAAAAAGGAGCTTTGTATCCCTCATAAGGTCAGCTACAGTACAAACATACAGTTCGACAACCAAACATACCATATTATATTTTTTTCTGTTTTCAGATTGTCCAGCAGCCTACCACAATATCTGCAGTGTGAAGTAGTCACAATAGCTTCTGTGTAGAATTTTTATCTCTTAGCTGATCAGTAAAATATATCTTGCCAGTTTTGAGCATCTTCAGCTAAAAGCATTTTGCTTTACAGAATAATAAAGTGATACATTTTTGTTCCGTGACTCCGAATGTAATACATGGCTTTCCTTGCAAGCCTTCCTGTGGATCCAACAAAAAGAAATCTATCATCATTTGCAGTATTTGCTATGATTTTCGATTTCCATGAATACTGTTGCCAGCAAACTACTTTACAAAAACTTGAGTAAACAAGAAAGGGAGTAAGTGTGAGTACAGTCAAAGAAAGGTTCCTTAAAAATGTGAATGAATATTCACCCTGTTCCCTTGTTGTTTCCAGGCTCCTATCAGTTGGCAGTAGTATCCTGAAAGCTGCTTGCTGGCTAGAGCAGTTTATCAATTCAAGCTAGTGCACTTTCACATTGTCATCTTATTATATCAGCTGGTGGAATCTCTCTCATTGCAATGAGGGGAGGAAAGCAGAGAAAATCCAAAGCAGATAGAAGCAGGGACTTAACCTAACCTCTTCCCCAAACAAAACCACAGATTTTCTAGGTTCATTTTCCATTAATTTTCTAACTATCTCAGTGTAGAAGCCTCTGGAAGTGCCAAGTGCTTTTTAACTCCCTCTACCATCCTGCAATAGTTCACATTGACACCCATCTGCCTGCCACTGAAAATACACCCAACATCAGTTTTCACAACAAATCTGTTAAGACAGGGTCTTGCTCAACTATCTTAGTTAATGAAAAGCTATTAGCTTGATTGCAAGTTGGTAATTGTTCTAGCCCTGCATAAAATGCCATTAAAATAATTTTTACAGAATTCTTTTAATAACTAGCTATTTTTGTAGCACAATTGCTTTTAAATCTCATGAGGCCAATGTGTAATACATGACTGTTCCAGCTCACAGCTCTCAGCACGCAGAGGGTATGTATCAGGTTTCAAGTTATTAATTTGTTATGGTAATCAATACCTTATTCTTTTTAACCACAGAGGCAAACTCATTTGCTCTTTTCAGTTTGATATTGGATTATGAATGATTTACATCCATAACTACTGCAAATGCCACATGACACTTAACAGCATCAGTTAGGGATTTAGAACTTGCTTTTCACTGGGTTTTCAACAGAATTTGTCTGCAAGTTCCCAGGTGACAGCACCAGCAGTATTTGATGGTTTGGGATCATTGTTCAAAGATTATCACATAGATAATGATACATTCATAAATATTCACATTAAAAAAAAATTTAAAAATCAGATCTGATAATCAACCAGTCAGTCATTTCCATTTTACCAGGTGCCATCCATGCCTGCTACAGTAGCAACAAGCAGGCACTTGGAGCTCACCAGCTCTATTACATCTATCAACACCTTTGAGTTGTGCAGGAACATGAGTAAATCTGATAAACACGCCTGCTAAACAGATTTGTGTCAGCTGTAAAGAGGCTTTTTAGAGTATAATTTCTTGAAGCATTTCCCAGGTGTCATCCTAGGTTATAAATTATATGTAATCCAAAGTGTAATCCAGAAGGAAAAGAGGATATGGAAATTTCAGCATTCTTCTCCCGGTGGTTGTAACTTCATCTCACATCATCCCTTAGGTCCTCCTTAGAGCACCACATTGATGCGTTGCACGTTTAAAGAGCATTGTGAAGACAGACATGAAGGCCCATAAATATAGATTTGTTTACAGGATTGGGGGTTGATGATATTTCAGATATATTGATTTTTTAATATTTTTAAAGGTTAGAATGACATTTCTTTCTTCAATTATTTGCCTGAGTTTCCCTGTCATTCATTGGAAGCCTCATTCCTTCTTGTGATTCCTCTTTTATATAAAGTTTTTAATTGCTTTTTATTTCCTCAGCACCATAGATTTCCTTACCTATTCTTTTAAAATTAGTTTATTACCAAGTGCCATGGTCACACTCCAATATTTCATCTGGGTGACACTAAACTGAAGTGGCTTAGTTTATAGGCCATGTAATTTTGATGAGTCTTAATTTTGCATGAAGATCAAGAAGCCAGGGCAGCAAAAGTCATTCATGGAAAGTGCTTTCTCTGTGGAAGAACACTTGTATGATGAACTCATTCCTTGATTGAAACTATTTCTAATTGCATTAACCATATTCTCCCTCTAATCTCCCACCATTACTAAGCTTGTTATTTCGTTTCCTGAAGCCCTTGCACTTTCTAACTGACGGATCCCATATGAAAATATGATGGCTGTATCTAACTCCAGCATATTTCAGCCTGATGTCTTTAGCTAGACCATAGATATTGAAACATATGAACCTTTTATTTTGCTAATAGTCCAAAAGAGAGTGCTTTGGCATAAGATCAGTCAGTGCTTGTCTAATGTAAATGGCCCTCATAAAGCACTGATTCAGCCATTTATTTTAAAAAATCTCATTGCTGTTTTGTTTGTGATAAGTATGTACTCAGAGCATTTCCAGAACAACTTGACATAGAGCAAAATATGGGAAGCATTTGCAGGACTTCAATCAGCTGACTCTCAGTACATGAAAAACCTCAGGGGAGAGGAGTTTGCCTTAAGAGTGAGAGCTTCCTGCTCTGCCAGAGCACAGCAGGAAGCACCTTCTACAGTAAGAGCCATACAGCACTGACACTTCAGATGCTGGATCCCAGTCTTCAAACCTCAGCTGAAATGTTCCTTATTTCAACCGTGAAACTGGGAGAAAGGGGGATCTACCCTAAGTACCAATACATTAATCACATTCAGCATCAAATCACTACATTGAATTGCATCATAAAGTCATCTGGAAGGTAGGTCTCTTTAAGCACAATCAATGCAAGAAGTTCCTACCTCACTCTTATCACTGAACAGAGCTAGCTGGGTTTAATAAAATATGATTCATAAATGTATTTGCCCACTTAGCCCTTCAGTTCAGCCAGCTGCTATTTCTAGGTCTTGCTAAACATCAGCTTTCTCAAATCCAGTAGAAATTCAAAGTAATTTTCATTTTACTCCTTCCCTACTATCTCTGCATCAGTAGCTGTATCTTATTACCACCTAGTCTAAGACGCCAGTTTTATTTTATACTTAGGTTTTTAGCTAAGCATCTTCTATTGCTGCTAGGAAAAAAAAAAAAGCCAACAAAAGACATGCTTGTACGCCTTCTTGAAGCACTCTGTTGCCTGATGTCTACAAAATATGTCAACATTGAGCTCTGTGTGTGCTGAGGTACCATGCTGAGCCACTTTTCTTGCCCACTTCCTTGGGCTCCTCAATATGCTATCAACATCAGTTGTCTCCCATCTTAGCCCTAGACTGCAAGCTCCTTCTTCCCATTGTAAACTCCTCTTTCCAATCCTGTGCAATACCTAAGGGCCTTGGTCTGTGAGTCAGTGCCAGCAGCAGCATCAGTAACTAAACCCCCAGGGTTTCACAGCCTTTGTTATAAATTAATAGTTAACTAAAAATTCAGACAGACAATTCAGTGTTCACAACGGAAAAGCTATGGTTATGAAAAGGAGCAAACACACCACACCACCTTATCCTAAAGGGCAGATCTTCAGATTGCATAGAAGAGCATAACAACGTCGGTGTCAGTAGAATTATGACAACTGATACCAAGGACAGATGTGTCAGTCTGTGAGTAAAACTTAACATGATGCACAGGTCTTTTTCATAAGGATTTATTGAGCTCAATATTTTGTTAACAGTTGTCACAGGGCTTTCATTTCACAGTTTTTAAACCAGCAACATCTCAGTAATCCCATGAGGGAAATAAAATGTCGTATGACCTAAGCACTCAGTGCAAATTTTTTAAATGAAGCGTTCCTAAACAACCTCACAAGCCAAAGTTATTCACTCAACTAATCCATGAGAAAATGCAGATGCCAAATCTGTTCTGAACCAATTTGAGCAATACTCACATAAGTCTACCACCCACATCCTGCTTAGTCAAATCTTCTAAGCTTTCCTCAGCACTAACTATGGTGGTGTCCAATCTTTTTGAAGATTACTGAAGCATGGCTAAATATAGAAAAGACAGTCTAGAAAAAAGAACAGCTGTGAGTTCGTGTATCAACAGGGAGACAAGCAACTGCCTCTGACTGTGTCTGAACACAGCAAACAGTGCCACAGAGAAAGCAGGGCTTCAAACCACTTCAGCAGAAAGAGCAGAAATCTTCTGTCCTTTCTAGGTCCCTTCTTGGGAAGTTATCAGCATGCCTAATGATTTGATGAACTTCTACCCATGGCACAGAACCATCCCAAGGTCAGGAAATGTGAGAAATAAACCTGCCAAAGAGAACACAGAATTCTTTCTCCAGCAACTTTCAAATACCTGGGAACACGAAATAAAAAATTCAGGTCAAAACCCCAGTTGCTTCAGATAACTTTTTAGTGAGGTTTCAAGGAATCAGTAGAGTAACTGAAGCACAGAAATATCTGCCCCTAGCAGAGCTACCAGGAACCCAGCATGGATTTGTAGTCTATCATATTTAATGTTGTTGAGTGATCTAAATGAATTAGCATTGATTTTTCTATATATTTGTCCCTTTCCAAGATGTAATTACGTATTAATAATACCAAAACTGCTATTCTAAGAGATATTTTGTCTCCAAATTATTGGTTTGGGTTGTTGTTGGTTTTTTTTCATTTTCATATTTGTCCCTTTTTTTAAATGTTATTAACGGGGTCAAATTTTCTGAGAGCACATCTATACTAAACTGGCTTAGTACTTCCTCCTCTAAGGAATTATACTGTAATCAGATAATCTGTCTCTCCACCTTTTCCCAAATCGTGGCTTCATTCTCCAATGTGTAGGATTATTTATGACAAATAAGTAAAAGCAAATTTGTACAGAATGGTCTACATGGCACATCAGACCCTTTTTCTACCAACATTTCTTTTCAGACCCCTCAGGAACATACTGTTTTTTCCATCACCTTCCCTCATATAACACTCTTTTTTTTTTTTTTTTTTTTTTTTTTTTTTTTGAGGACAATACTATTACTATTGCAGAGATCTTGTAAAGTCTCAAAAAAGCAAGGAAAAATGCAAAGCTTGTGCATTGACACCAGCTGTCAGCTCAGCATTTAGTGAAAATGTTAGGAGACAGAGCCAAGGATAAATTTGAAAGCATAATCTCATATATATCATGATGAATCATATCTTGAAATGTCTTACCTTAACTAGCCTGGAAGGGTGATTGTAAGTGAGTTGTAAGCGAGATGTCTGAGCCATTTTGGAAAGGAACTACATAGCGTGTGGCAAATTTATGTGCTTGAGGAATAAAAATTTACTAGCAGCTCTTAAAGTTGGTGTGAATATGTATTAATTAGCAAAGTTACAGTGACATCATCAGTAAATTTCTTTTTACAGAACTACAGATATAGTAGAGATATAGTACTGTAGGAAGCCATGAGACAGAGGCAAGAAAATCAAATAAAAGCTCTACTGGTGATCAGGATTTCTAGTTGAAGTTCAGAACAATATTTTGCTTCCTGTAAGGTCCAGAGTGAAATGCTAATGATATTTCTTTTGGCCATAAATATCTGTAATGCTAGGATAACATCACAAAGGTACTAGGATCTGGCATCATCATAAAAAATAAGACTTCCCTGCAAGATCCATATGTCATCAAGGCATGCAAATAATACATGATTGAGCTACTTTAGATTTGAATAAAGTGTACCCGTTAAACTTAACATCACTGGAGACAGGTACTTGTTCCATGTCCCTTTCCTTTGCATCTACGTTAAACCTAGTGTCATAAAGGTTAAGAAAAAAAAACAAATCTAAACCAGCCCTGTCTGAGAAGCGGTAGGACAAATGTTACATTATAAATGCACAGCCACATTGTAATTGAGGAAAGGGTAAGTGTGAAAAATAAGTACTACAAAGTTTCTCTATATATCTTAAATGCAGAACAGGTTAAGCTAAAAGATCGGCATTTAAAAGCATAATAAACCCGAGGGTGGATGAGGGTGTTATGATCCGTTTATTAGAGAGATGCCTCCACCCAAATTAAGGTGTAAACAAAACCATAGGATGAAGTCAATAGTACAGATTTTATTTGCCCATAAATGTGAGGTAGAGAGAGGTAGAAAGAAATAAAAAATAAGGAGGAGGAGAGAGAGGGAGAGAGAGAGAGAGACAGATTAAGTAGAAAGATACCACCACCCATGAATCCAGCAGCGTCCCATTGTCCTTCCTCACCCCGGTCTTTTCAGTGATGGGTTTCCCAAGGTTTCAAAAGTTTTCACTACTTAAACATTTTAGCAAACAAAGGAGTTAATTCTCAGTGGATACACAGTTCTCTGATTCTATTAGTTAAATGATTCCCTTGCTTCCAATGCTAATCAGTCCCATGCTCAGTCTTTTCTTTTGACTCAGAGGGTTTTTCCATTCCGTGGGTTGTGCACGACCTCCCTCTGCCAGCAGCTCCTCCACCCGGTGGGAGCTGACCCCAGCCCAGCTGCTGGGTTGTCTTCCCCTAAGGATCCAGTGATATATTCCTTGCAGGGATATAATCCTCTCCCCCAGCTTGTTTGCCTCCCCTCTGGGCCTGAGATAACACGAAGACAGAAGTACCACTTCTATCTTATCTCAAGTTCCCATCAAGCACCTTAACTTATAGTCCAAGCTTCAGGAATCCAAAGGCATATTCAGGGGCAGGGGGTCACTTTGGTGGTCACAGATGCCATCTGTCCCATACCTTGGGGTGGTCTTTGACTGGCAACGTGCTTAAGGGCAGTTGTCCCTGCACACGTTTTGGCACAGTTTGGGAATTTTTGTCTGGATTCATTACCCAGGATGTGCTAGGCAGACCTCACCAGGCCTGGAGTTAAAGCCATTCTGTGTTTATGTCAGGGCAAAGCCCTTTTGTGATTTTAACAGTGTTTGAGACAGGCAATGGTGATCTCTTTACGGAGGAGTAGAAGTTTTTGGGAATTGCTTTCCCCTCATCTGCACTCAGCAGCAGAGACAACAATTTTGCCTGCAGTGTAAGGGGGAAGGCACACAGAGAAGCCCCATCTGAGGAGCAGTTCTGAAACAGGAACAGAAGTGTGTCTTCAGCTTTCACAAAGAAATCCTGTGTGACAGATGGAGCAATTGTAGGTGTGAAGTATATTTGAAGTTTGCATTTATTTATTTCTTCATTTTTCTCTACTGTAACTTTGTTGCCAGTAAATAATCAGGAACTTAGCCCTTTGCTTTACTATTTTTTATCTGAATGCATATCTAGTGTTCAAAGTGACTGCGATGATTCTGAAAAATTAAAAAATGGGGTATTTGCACTTCCATGGAGATAACACATCTAAGCAAAGGAGTCTTCCAGAGAGCTAGGAGCCAAGACAACTTTGGGACTTCCAGGAGGTGGTCTGTTTCCAACCACTTTCCCTTTGCAAGCTGATGTTGTGAAACAGTGGGATGGAAGGAGAGATTTCCCTGGGGTGTATTATCCTGACCCCTGCTGCAGGTGGTAAAAAAGACAAAGCATGCTTTCAAGACATTCCATATCACTTCTGAGTGTTATAACCATCTCCTAGTATTTCTGTGAGTGAGAGGCATCCTGTCCCCATCATTTCTTAGTCCATATGTCACTTTTTCAAATCTTTCTATGCATCAACAAGCTCATTAACAATTCAGTGCCAAGCCTAAGTAATTTCAGGACTGGTTTATTGTAGAGTTAAGAATGAAATGGCCAGCAAGCAATGACTGCACGTCTCACATTAGTGCTGCCAGATGCTCCTTTCCCCCAGCCCCCCTTGCTTTGGACTGACTGCAGGAGCCTGTACTCCCACCTCTGTTTTTTTATCCTCTGTGAGGAGGTGATCAGTGCCAGGACTGCATGGCTCTGGGCCCTCCTCTGTGCAGCAGCAAAAAATCAGCATGTTGTGTTCTCCACAGTAATTCAGGCGCATTCAGTGTAAAAACTGTGATTTATTCATAATGTATTTATAGGATACTGAGATAGAAAGCCTTCAAAACTACTGGGGAAAAAAAAAGACAAGCACATGGGCAGTTGCTTTAAAAGCAGTAAGAATCCACCCTGTTAAACACTGAGCATCTACAACTTGCTCCTTTCCCTACAAGCTCAGGACAACCGGTATTTTGCACAGTCAAGTTCTTAAAGACTTGGTTGCCCCTGTTAGGTCAGGAAACTCAGTTCCCAGGCACAGCAGAACCTTGTTGCACAAGGACAAAGCCTGACTTAGGTGGAGATTAAGGGGTTTTTTCAATTTGGTCTTATGTGTGAATAGGAACTCCAAGACCTTTGACCCTTGAAGACCTCAGCAAATTAGGCTTCTACTGTAAGGTGCAAGTCTGCAATCATCATTTTTCCTTTCCCTAAGAACCAAGTGACAGGTACCTGTAGAAAAAAAGGGGTAAAATCTGCTGTAATTTAGAAAGTAAACAGCTCAAACAATCCTCCCTGTGGGGAGAGGGGATAAGAGCAAGAACAAACTTACAGTAAGTGTTAGTTCAGTGTTAGTAAACAGAGTACAGTCAACATAATTCTAGTATTACATCCTGACTGCAGGGAATAGGCTACAGTAGGATCATTTTCAGTTGAGAAAACAGATAAATAACTTCTCTTCCAAAGTCTTAACATGAACTGAAACTTGGGAAGTCTATTAGAAAGCTCATTCAAGTTCAAAAAATATAGGATGAGTAATTTGTCTCAACTACACATACCTGAAAGATCTTCTTCAGGTTCACAGATAAATCTAAGATCATGTCCATTCAAGAATATTAATTACACAGCACATCTAAGAGCCATATTATAAAACTATTTTTAAAATCATGAGGATCTTAGTTCAATATTAAAGGTTAAATTTACAGTTTCAGAACTGAAAGATAGCCATGTGGTTGAAATAAGAATACCAATATAATATTAAGTGTTTTTAATTAGAGAGAAGAGTTACTTTTAAAAACTGATTAACACTTGTTAAGTGAACTGTCAAATTAACTAATAAAATTTAAAAACTTTGCATAACTTTGATATTTTTGTTTTAATTGTTTTTTTCATGACTAAACCAATTCTTTCTGCTTTGCCTTATCCATCTGGGCCCCTGCTGGGAAATGTCATTAATGTTTGCGACCCCACTGAGTGGCAATAGCACGACTTGCTGAACAGAGATAATTGAAACAGAGACAGGTATTTCTGAAAGTATTTCCAGAATTCCTTAGAGACAGAAAAATAAATCTGGTAAATATTATTTATTTATAAATAATAGAAACTGCTGCAGTAAGAGGGCAGATACTGGTGCTGCTGCTGATTTACTTCTCAAATGCAACACAGTATTTTGGTCTGGTTTCTACCAAGTTTGCAAGGCTTAGACAAAGGCCAAAGCTTCTTTGAAAGACACTCAACCACCTGGAGAAGGAAAACAATTTCTTATAAAAAAATGTATATTGCTTATTCAGCTGCTCCATCTTTCTGAAGAAATTGTCCTTGGTCCCACCGATGTGTACGAGCTCTCTGGTGTAACCATCTCCTGGCCAGCATCTCTGGAAGCCATAACTCCCTAACTCCTGGTGTCTGCAAGACAGTGGTTTGGGAGAACACTGACACAGAGCCAGTCAGCAGAGCAGCTGGCAGGGCTGTGCTCACCATCCGTTTGCCTCTGCAAGGTGACCACAGAGCTCACATCACTGTGGCAAGCAAACACCAGCTGCTCTAGGTGGGCTGCAGAGGGACTCCAGAGCACGTGGGGTGCTTTAGGTGACTGGCAGGCACACAATCTTCTCCTGTGGCCCCATGTGCAAAAGAGTGACTTAGTTCACAAGGGTAAGAGCATGAATGCTGCTTATCACATGGGCCCTGCCAACCTGTCAATGCCACAAAGGTAACAGGAAGGTGTTGAAAAGAGTGCAAATGGAAGGGACATCTATGGAGATGGGAGTATTTTCTATCAAGTGTCTGTTTAGATAGTCAGCACTTGCTGTTTTCACAATGCTCTGAACAATCAGGAAAAGCAAGTGGGAGAGCCATGGAGACTGAAGGAAGCCCCTAAACACACTGTAGTGTGAATGCTTCCCCTCGGGAGGCTGCTCCAGAGAGCAGCTGATGCACCCAGCTGTGGCCACCAGGCCTTTATGGCAGACCCTTCTCATCAGGAGGCCCCTTCTGAGGGATGCAGGTACACCAAGAGGTGCAAACAAGCTTCCATCTCCAAAGCCCTAGTTCCATCTGCCTTTTTTATCTGGGACTCTATTCCTATTTTGTGGATATACACCATCATCCTCACTGTGTGAATCACTATAAGCTGCAAATGACTTGCAAAGTATGGGCACACATATTCCAACCACGTAGTACAGCAAAGACAACTTTTAACTAAGTAGACATTGGCTAAAGGGGTGAGAAAGTCTGTACTACCACACACAGAGGCTGGGGCCTGCTGCTGCCTGCCTGGCTCGTGACAGAGCTGGTGAGAGGTTTGCTCAGAAAGCCCCAGCAGAAAGGATGTTATTTTACACTGCAGGTGGTTTCCAAATGACTAACTCCAACACTGGAAACAGCTCGAGCACGGCAGCACAGAGCTGTGAAGCCTGGTTTGTCCTGTTTCACAGCAGCTTCCTGCATAAACAAGCTCTTTCTTTCACACATCTTTTTACTCTTTCCAAATCCCATCACATTGCAATGCAAAGGAGGCTGAGTTCTGGGTATTTGTTTTTTACCAAAACTGTTCTCATTTCTCTGTAGGTATTTCCACTGAAAATATCCCAGCCGGGTGTAGTGACAGCATCTGAAATGTGATAAGACATCAGAGACACGAAAGAGATCAGCACTTAGCCTGCTTGGAGGGGGCAGAGGAGGGGGTGGTTCATCTCTTCCCTGACTTCGTGTTGCTGGGTGAAGTGAGATTTCTCCCTACAGCCTTGGACTGTTTGAGGCTGGGGCACCTCACTGAGGGCTCTGGCTGGGGCTGGGCACCCACGAGTGCCAGCCAGGGCTCCTTCAGCCCTCTGAAAGCCATGGCCATCCCCAGCACATGGCATGGAGGCAGAGACTGACAGCTGCTCCCAAGACTTCCAGCTCCTCTCCTGTCAGCAGCTTGGAAGGCCACCGCTCTTCCCAGGGAAGCGACCCAACCTACAATCACGGTGCGGGGTCAAGCAGCTGGAAGGGTGTTGGGAGGGAAATGTCTTCAGCGGTGGAGTGGATGGATGGTGAATGGATGATGGATCAAATTTATTTAATTCTGAGTCTTGAAGATGTCAAAGAATTACAATACTTAACTTATCCAAAGAAGCAGTGTACAGCCTTTGGAAAACACAAAGCTACAGAAATGCTTCACTGAATTTCCCTTGGACTGGGTTACCAAACCTGACATTACTCTGGCTAATTCCACTTCTTTCTCCCCTTCATACCCTCAAATACAGCTAATTTTAGCAAGAAAGTAATGTTCCTTAGACTCTGAAGTTTTTTTAACAATTACTCCACTTCCAGGCTGTGTCAGTCCCTAAGAAAAGCACAGCTCTGCAGACCCAAATACGGTATGACACGATCTGCTCCTGGGTTTCCACTTGCAATGGCTGTATCCCACTGCTGATCCACAGTATCCATGGACTCCATCACCTCGGCAGCCTGAAGTTCACTTTGCAACCTGAATGTGAGTTAAGCTCACAGACACAGAAGTCAGGATAAATTTCTCGGCAACAAATAGGACGCCTGCATTTCCACAGTGAATTATTTTGGAATTCTTATCCCATCATGGTAACCACATTTTAAAAGAATCACCTTGCTGTCATAGTAGCTTCAGTAACTGTACAGAGCTAAGCAAAAGTGTAGAGTTACCTATTGTGTGGGCAGGCTGGAAAGATCCAGTCAAATTTTGCTCAAAGTAGATGTGCATTATTTCCACTTATCTGCACTTTTCTTTGGCTGCATCAGTGAAAAGCACAACTGAGAAGTGTCCAGAACAAAAAAAAAAATTAAAAAAAAATTTAAAAAAAAAAACCAAAAAAAACCCACCAACCAAAAAATGGCCCTTTTGATTTGAATTTCCAGGCACCATTTTAAAATAAAACACTTTAATCATGAGTCGTAGTTGAAAGTTTATTATGTATTTCCAGTCCCATATAGCTATACTTGCAATGTTATCCCTATGCAAAAAAAAAAGTTAAGACATTTCTACTGTGACATTACAAGAAATTGACACATTATTTCACTGCCATTATTGGCAGATCACAAAATAATAAAAATTATCAACACAAAGTACAAGTGAAAGTACCAAATAGAGGAAAAGTCCCAAACAACATACTTCCAGGCTTTGAAATTAAAAATTTAGAAATTTTGTCCCACTGCAAATTTTTTGAAATGTGACATTTTGAAAATCCTGGATTTTGTTCTGTGGCCAAACCAAAAATTAGTCTCAATATGTGCAGATTTTTAAAGTTGATAACAAGGTGATTTTCCTAAAAGCAGTAGCTTCTCCTGCAACACCAGTGTGAACTGGTATGAGATTCCCAGACAGGTTTTATTGGTCAATAGGAGAAAGGCAGGTTTTAATCAAGATGACTTCTCCAACTTAAAGAGAATTTTTGAGACTTTTTGGCAGACTTCAGACAGACAACAAAGGCAGGGGAATCCATATTCTTTTTTAGTGACATAATTTGCTCTTGTCTTGAAAAACTGGGCTGAAATTATTTCACAACTTATGAGAGGCATTTCTCCCAATGAGAAGCCAAAAAACCTTATTATCTACAGGCAAAATAATCTGAGAGAGCAGAAATAAAAGGAATAGGCTTGAGATTTCTGTAGTGTCCCTAGAGGAAGTGAATCCGAGGGCATGAAAGAGCAAGCAGAACATTGTGAAATACGTTTGAATAATGCCTTTGAAATAGGAAGAATGGGAAGACATGAAAAGTGATACAGGAACTGCTAATTTACACCTCTCCACTCACTGTCTGTGCAGGCAGCACACATTGCCCTGAACTTTCAAGCCTTAGTTGCTGTCACCCAGTTCTGAGAAGGCACCAGAACAGTGCCCTGGTGCTGATGGCTCACGCCAGGGAGCAGCAGCTCAGTCACTCTCCAAACTGGGCCAGTAACTTGCTGATTTCCCCTACTCCTCCACTGTGGCCGAAAGTGTCCCAGGTCAGGTGGAGCTCCTGCCTTCAGGTCTCATCCTCAAGGAGCACTAGAGAGTCAAAGCTGATCGATCTGAATGAAAAGAGAAGAAAGCAAAAACACTGGCATCTTCTATTTACCAGCCATATCCAGTGAACACACTGTCTTCCAATGTAGGAAGGATCACCTTATCTATTTCAACTTTTTATCTTTTGTTTTCAGGGCTGAGATTTTCTCTGAACTGTTCCCCCAGACTCGACGGGAAGATTTGAAGAACATATGGTGGAACCTGACCAGAGTAAACCTTGCTCAGCTGTAAGGCTCATTGGTGAGATTTCACAAGATGACTTTTCCCTCACGTATAAAAACAGCAGAAAACATAGTTTTCTTTTTATTTTCTTTTTTTTTTTCAATAAGCCAATTTAGGAAAGCAAAGCAATTCATCAACAGGCCAGATGAGAGTCAGGGCCAGGGTAAGTGAAGCATGAAAGCTGTTTGTTTGAGGACACAGGAAAGGACAAAAGAGGTCCTATATTGTTTGCCACCTCCAAATCTTTGCTCAGGTATCCGATCAAACCTCAGCCCTAAGAGCAGCATCAAAATAAAGACTACAGGCATTCCTTACATCCTTGCTTCTGTTTAGATATTACCACAAAGAAAGGGCCTCATGCACCTTTGTCATCTGGGGTCAGATTCATCAGGGCCAGGGTAGAAGCATGAAGCATGTGGAGCATGCATGAAGTTACCTGTGGAGCAGACACCCTGTGGCCCCGGAGAGCCCTGATCCATCCAGCTGTTACGGCTCCACTTATTTTTGCCATCCTTCCTAACACAAAGCTTGGGAATTAAGCTGGCCTTAGCAGGAGGTTAATGATAGAATTGCACCTGTTAACACACAAGAAAAGACCAGCCATAATCTGGTCTGTATGGATAACGAGTTTATAGGGAGTAACAGAAAGCTCTAAACCACAGAAAACAAGAAATTGAAACCAAGCATGGTACAAAGTTGTTTTGGTTTAGATCAAATGACACATACACAATTTTTGAACCACAGAATTCATGTGCTTTCCTAGTGATTAATATTTAAGAAGACTGTTTGGCACTGGACACTCAGTACATGTCTTGCAAGGACTTGGCACAGAGATGAGGTAAGTAATCAGAAATGTGCCAAAGACTTGTCAAGGAAAAACTTACGCTCAATACTAATCAAGCTCAACTCTGTGCCAGTCCTCCCACTCATCCTTTCATAGGAGAAAGTCTTTCAGTGTGAGCCTGCCCATGCTGCTTCAGAGACAACCAACACCTTTCACAGTCAGCTGACAAAAATGAAAGTTTGGGAGGCTGAAAACAGAAAAAAAATACAACTCACCTTCTGCTCTGCAGCAAGGATCACTGCTGGGCGCAGAGTCCTGCCTGTTCGGCTCAAGGGACATCCAGCAGTAAAAGAAAAGACTTAATTTGCATGTCTGCAGCACTAAGAAATAAATTTCAGTGTGCTCCTCATCCGGCATGTTCCGGTCCCCGGTGCCATTGCCGTGGCAGCTTGACAGCAGCCACCATATTTTTCTGCTACAAAAAAATTCATGCTAGAGGCTGTATCAGAGACACCAAACTCATTAAGAGTTGTCCCTGTCTGGATGAGAGATGCAGTTGCAGAGCAAAGTCATCTCTTCGCTTGGCACCTCTGGCATTCGGTGTGCTAAAGGGCTCCCCCAGGATACAGCCCATGCCCAGCAGTGGTGTGGGGCAGGGACACGCAGGAGGGGCTTGTCTGGAGTGGGGCAGGGACACAGAGATGGGGTTTGTTTGGAATGGGGCAAGGACTCGCAGGTAGATTTTGTCTGGTGTGGGGCAGGGACACACAGATGGATTTTGTCTGGTGTGGGGCAGTGTTGCCCCGACTTTTGCAGACTTTCGATGTTTTCATTTTTGTGATAGAGTTTCTCATGCACTTTCTGTAAACACAGTCATGTTTTGTTAACTGTTCCTATTGCTTTCATGCTTTCTCCTGAGGCGGAGAAAGTTTGATGGACTGTTCAGTTGACCAGTGTGGTTGGAGAGATGGCAATCTCATCCTCCAATCCATGGTCATTCCTAGAAACATCTATATATGAGAAGAATAAACATCCTGGCCTCTTTCCTGGCTCTGGCTTTGACCTGGCTGAACTTGAGTCTGGCGTGCTTCTTTTCATGTCCAAGTGCGACAGGGCAGTGACACACAGATGGATTTTGTCTGGTGTGGGGCAGGGACACACAGATGGATTTTGTCTGGTGTCGGGCAGGGACTCACAGGTGGATTTTGTCTGGCATGCTGGGGCAAGTTGGTGTGCTCAGGCTGCGTTTTCCTACTCTTTTTCGAGGAAGCCCTCGCACAGGACAGCCACAGATACCACCTCCCAGAGCCAGGGCTCTCCTTGTTCACAGGGAGGAAAGCACCAGCTGAGTTTATGCACACCCCTCCTGCTGCCCTGTGCTTCCAAATGGCACTCCTCACCTCCCATCACAGGGAACGTCTACTCTTCCCTCCCACCTCCCCTCACAGGGTCTGAGGGTGCCATTCCAATATTAATGACCACAGCTCATAACAGCCCTGCAAAGCCCATTGTGCTCGTGCTGCAGGATGGAGATGGAGAGGTTAATTGTCATCCTGGGGGGTGGGAGGGCCCTGCTGGAGCCACCAGTGTTGTTAGCACTCCTGTCATTAATTTACGTGGCAACGACCTTCTTCTGGGTGGCTTGCATGCAGGAGTTAAAACGGCGAGGGCTATTCATACCACTTAATTTTTTGCACCTGAATTAGAAAATGTGTTCCCCCAAAGTGCCTAAATTAAGTGCTTTGCAACATCTCTTAAATAATATTTCTGTCTCCAATGACTATAGAGAGAACCCAGATACCCAAGTTTCTGTCCGAATTTAGGTATAGTTAACTGGTGTGTCCCCCCGTTTCCTGTACCGTTTATGTACCCTGATTTTATTTAGGCTTAAAAATAGGATGCATCAAAAATCTTCTGAGAATCTAAACCAATTTACCCAATTTGCTACTGCCTATGCACAGAAAGTTTCACTAACTTCAAAATGTTTGTTAATAGCACTGTACCCACACAGGGTACACATGTTTAAACAACTGCAGAGTCAGAACTGCATTTGGCTGGGAATCTGAGCCAAATTCTCTCTTAAATTTTTGCCATTTATGAAAGTAAATATATTTAACACTACATGGAGATAAGAGTTTTTCCAAAAAAGAAAAGAAAAAGGAAAATAAAAAGAAAAAAAACCCACAAACAAAAGAAGAAAGCAGCAGCTGGGTTCTCCCAAAGACATGCGATCTCCTACCTGCCACAATTAAAGAGTATTCCAGAGATGCACACATCACTGTTAATATTATCAAGGATACTGCAGGAAAAATGAATGCAAAGGAAGCCAGGGCTACACTGGCACCTGTGCCACTGAAACACAGGAGAAAAGACAGGCACAACTTGCCTCACTCTGGCAAACAGCATTAGGAAAAGGCAATTAATCTCACAGCTTCCAAAGCACATTGCAAACATTACAAGAGAAAATACATATATTGTGAGGGCAGTCATTTTCTTTTTTTTTTCCAATCCCTTTTCTTTCTCTCTCGAACCAACATTTTGGCTAAAAAAATAACACTGACACATTATTTCTACAGTGTTCGTTTCCTGGCAGGGAAAGTTCATCAGCACACATGATCACTACAGTGCCAATCATGAGTCCAAAGTCAATTGTTTTTCCAAACTGACTAAAGCAAGTCCCTTGTCCCCCTCAGTGAGAGATAACACACAGGTGTACAACCAGTAGGCACCCAAGGGGATGGAGGGAGTGGGGGAGACATGGGATAGGAAGGGGCCAAAGCAGTGGAGACACATGCACAATTTGCTTTAGAAAATAGATCAGAAGCAGCTCAGGAACAACAGAAATCTTCTGGCTCTAATCTGCAACTTGAAAAATATTAAGGCTGGGAAAAAAAACTCTGACAGAGCAGCTAATATTTAAATACTGCTGTTGTTTGGGGATATTTAGCAGGAAAAGGAAATGTAGCCACTGTTTCTGGCACATCTGATTTTCTCTCTCCCCTGTCTCTCAGCAAGGGTTCACACACATCCTCAGAAGTCCTGCACACCAGAGTGACCCATGCTGCACCTCTTGCTGAAGTTGACAGTAGGGAAACACCACTTGCTTCAGAAAGCATTTCAGGATCCCTTGTTCCCAAAACTGGCAGGGGTGAGACCGGATTGTGGAGCTCCAGTGATGCTGCTTTTCTTTCTCTGCCTGATGGATGCAGAAAACGTGGTCAGGCTCCTACAACCAAAGGAGACCTGGACCCCAGCTTGTAATGTTATACTACTTGGTCCCTCCTTTTGCTCCAGCAAGGAAATTTTGCAGGATGCACCATCATATTGAAAACTGTTTCCTTCCTCATTGCTAGATAAATAGGCCAATGTACGGCCATGAGGAAACAGTCCTCTCGTGGTGGTGGCTTCAGGTGTAAACTGTGACCTCAGAAAAAGCAAAGACACAGCAGTAGAGAGTTAAAAAACTTTTCATTACATCTTTAATTTCAGTGTAACTTTCAGCCTATTATCTGAACAATAATTTCTATCAGTTTTAGATTCTCACTGCTTTTTCTCCCTAAAATAAAAATCTTTGCAAATTACTGTTGTTGTTATATTAATCACACTTTCTCCAGCAGGACCTATGGCATCAAGGATTAATGAGCAGATAACCAAGCATTAATATAGATAAATGAGATCTACCTACCTCTACTTCAAGCACTTACCCCACATGCTGCACACTGGAGCAAACAGATAAGATAATGTATATTTCTGTGCATCCCTAGGACACTAACCTAAAAGCCAACCCTCCCTAATACCCCCAAAGTATCAGGACCCCAGGGAACCTACAGTCCAGATAGGCAAGACAGAAACAAGAGAGTGAAAGTGGTGAGGCACTCGAGTGGAGTGTGGTAGGTGCAGGAAGGAAAGATGCATCAGTTGGGAGAATGGGATCATCAAGGAGAGAACTGAAAACACTCAGGAGACAAAGAGGCACTGATAAGCACAGCGTGAAGTGGAGGCACTTGGAAGGACAATGAAGATAGGTGACACGGCTTCTTACACAGGCAGAGCCAACACACCCAGTGGGGCAGAAGCAGCCCAGTCCCAGCTGCACAACATCCTTTGACTCATCTCTCTTCCCTGGCCCAGGAGCCTCCAGGGCTGACCCCGACAGCTGGACACCCAGCTTTGGTGGCACTGTGCCAGCAAAGTGACACTCCAGAAAGGGGACAATAGGCAGCCTTGTCCTGGATCTCAGGGCTATAAGAGGCATTTGGAGCAGCTCAATGTGTTCAGCCCATTCTTGAGAGACAGAACCGAGGGATCACCCAGTTATCCCTGCACAGACCCAACCAACCCATCTCTGATTACCATTCAGAGGGGCACTCAGACCGGCTATGAAGATATCAAGGGATGGCAAATCCATCATTCCTTTCATTCATCGATTCCTCTAGGTAATCCTCTTTACTGAGAAAAAAAAAATTGGCTTCACATCTGAGTCGCTTATAATCTGTCACCCTCAAAATATGAAACTCCAGTCCTGGAAGCTAGATGTTCAGGATAGTTCTGTGAAAAGTCTCTCAAAAAAGATATTCTCTTGGACAAACAGCAAGTGTTTTGACATCTGACCAACCAGCCACATGTGGATGGAAGCATTCATTTGAATTATACGGGCATATTCTTTTGGACCAACTCATTTGCCAACACTGCACCTGTATAATGTACCTCACATTCAAAACAGTGCTGTTTCATCACAGAACTTTGCAGGGTGAGCAGGGGGAGCCAGGACTGCCCAGAAAAATACATGTCTTCACACACAAACAGGCAAGAGGTGTCATTTGAGTATGTGCTTTGTAGGAATTCCGAGAGAAAAAGAAAGTTGTGTTTTTTGCATATAGACTCAAAGACGTCATTTTCTGCCCAATTGCCTTGTTTCATGGAATGTCAAGCAAATCTGCCCGTTCAGTAGACATATTCAGGCAATAAAACCCAGTATGTGGACAGAAAAGGACTGCTTATTTTGCTCTAAAGTATCATAAATCAAATTTGTCCTTACACACAAACTTGTGCAACAAAGCTTGTGGAGTGTGAGCCAGCAGGAATTTCAGAGAAATAACTGTATTTTAAAAAGTCAGCCACAGCATCTGAACATGACAGCAATGAAAACTTATGCAAAAATAAGTGCCTAAAGAGAGAAAAATGCACCTGGTGTTAACAGTCTAGTAAAGATGCCTTAGAGATTCAAAGGTTAATGGAGGTTTTAAAAACCTTAATGCTTTAATTTCAATTATTTTAAGAATAGCCATATATTTAATGTTTTGCTGAGACTCCTTGGGCTTTGCTTTTCAATAGCCTTGAGATCCCAACAAGGGCAGTTCACCACTTGGTATAAGTAGATCACAGTTTAATAAGAGCATGGGATAGCTATTTTTTCCATAATTGTCTGGCAGATTTTTATCCACTTCCAATCAAAACCTTCTTCACACTGAAACATTTAATTTGCTTAAGGTGAACTTTAAAACTCCCTTGCAGCCATTAGGCTTGGGGTCTTTCTTAATATCACTAACAGTAACAAAATAAAATTCATTCTATGGCAACACTTTAACCTTTCAGAAGAGTTTTCTTCTCCTCCCAGTACTGAAGGGAGGTTCAGAATTAAGCTACCAGCAAAACATTCCATAAGGGAGATGAGAGACCAACACGAACTGCAGACCAGAGCAAGCAGAATATATATGCAGCTAGGAAAAAAAAGTGCAATGTGTGTGTTTTTCAAATGTATTTCATTGGAGGGAGTTTATAGGAAGTATTAATGATAGTCAAAACTCAAATCTTATCTCTCTAAAGGGCAGTGAGTCCTTTGCAGAGAAGAAGAAATGCTTTCAGCTTAATTGTGGAGTTAAGTAAATAACTATATTTTTGACTAGGCAGAAGAGCAAAGATTTCCAAGAATTTGAATTCTAGTTGAAATTATCTGTGACTTTAAATTAAGATGTCTTTAGAAATAATGCTAGATATTATCTTTCACATAGAACTGAACATGAAATTGGCTTCTCTACACAGAAGGTCCTCTCCACAGTACAATAAATTGTATTAATCCATTAGCAAAAATGTCAAGCTCAACTGATAATTATCAACTGGCTATGTAAAACAAGCAGGCATTCCTCATTCAATTTATGTAAGAGATCTAACTGGTGAAGTCCATTCTGAGATATCTGATGATCTTTCACTTAATGTAACAACCTTCCTGCAGCACAAGACTGACTTTGCTGCAAAATGGACCATGGCTTCCAGGCTGCAGGGTCTCACATCAGGCAGAGCGGGTTCAGAGCATCCTGCCAGTATGAGCCAAACTGCACCACACCTGCCAGGGGAGAAAGATGCACCACAAGTTCACTCCTCCCACGGAAAGTCTAGGGTGGCAGAGGTGTCTGTAAGCCAGGCAGAGGGATGTGAGAGCTGGGCGTGTTGGTCCCGGGGGAGCAGTGGTGCTTGGTGTCCATGTGGGTGACAGCAGCAGTGACAGGTCCCCTGGCACAGCCACAGGCCCTGCCCACAGCAGCAGCAGCAGCAAGAGCAGCCCAGCTGGGTCAGACTCCTGTCTTCTTTCTGCCACAGCAGGCGGTCTGCATCTGCAGGATTGGGTTCAAGGCAGCTGAGGGAAGTTCCTGCCTCTGTTGAACACAGCAGTGGATTTCCCAACTGCTCCAGTGGTGATGGTGTTTAGAAAAAAGGGCTGTAAAAAACAACATGGGCTTGCTGGTGAGAGGGATGAGCAAGGAAGATTGTTCTGGTTTACTCCAACCCACTCTGCTTTACTCCTAATAGATTTTTGCAAACAATGCAGAGAAATGTATATTGAACAACTCAGCTGAAGGGATAATTTTTAAATCAAATGTCATCAAGATAAAATTTTGCCAGTTCTGCTGAAGAAAAAAAACCAAAAAAACCCAGAAAGTCTGTTCTAATTTTAGACAATCCTAACACTTAATTTGGAGATTACCACTTAATATGGAGATACCCAGACAGATTCTGGGGGTTTGCACATTAGGGTGACACTATTTATGGTACAGTCTCGGTGAACACAAGGAGGGAGAAGCATACAGGCTTAATCTGTTCCCCCTGGAAACCAGAGCGGTGCCCTGCTGAGGCAGGACTGGGCTGCCTGCTCTGTAGCAGCATGTATAATGGATGAGACTTTCAGGAGGTGGGTGTTCAGGTGCCAAAAACTGATGCACACAGAGCCGTTAGTCACTTCTGAAAAGTCTTTGGCAGGATCCCTAACTACATGGAACCAATCCATAGCTATACAGCTCACAAGTGGGATGCTACAGACTTAATGGTCTGTTCTCAAGCAGATATATGGTTTGTTTTTGTTGAGTTATTGAGTTTGTTGATGGCTTCTTGGAGCAGAATGGGATTGAATGAAAAAGGGAAGGTGATTCACAGAAAAATGGCTCAGCTGACCAAAATACACCTTCTCTACTCTGTGTCACTGGCTGTCACTGTCAGCTCCAACTACAGACAGCTTGGAAAGATTTTTTCCTTCCTTTCTTTTTATCTCTCACCTCACAGCAGCGTGAGTGTGTGTCCTTCTTCACGATGACTGATGAAGGCCTGAAAGCATTTTAGGAGCAATAGGGTAAGGAGAGAGGATGAGGAATAAGCCTGGTCCTAGTCCTGCCAGAGCAGTTCAGGGTGAGACCTATGGGGATACATCACAGCAGAAGGGAAGAGGTGGCAGCACCGAGCCTTTAACCAACTGGTTCTTTGTCAGCAGAAGACACTGGTCACCAGGATGAAAGGGGTAAGAAATTAATGAGGTTTGAAACAGGCATGGCTGATTTCCTCCTCAATCATTGGCAGTTTATTTACTCTCAAGGCAACAGCTTAGTAGTTGTAGTCAATGCCATCTCCTTTCTTTCACGTGATTACCCAAAAGGATTAAAAACCAGTTGTTTTTACTACCACTTACTTTTAGAGCCATTCATGAGACTGAGCTTCAAAACAACAACAACAAAAAAAAAAGCCAAACCTAATAGGCAGCAGAGAGCAAAGATGCACACAACAGCTCCTCAACCACTCAGCATTTTGGCTGCATTGAACAAGACACGCAGGTGGCATTCAGGCCAGAGGGACTGTGGCAGTAACAGCACCTCAGAATGGAGACACTGCCATGAGCCATGGCAGACACTGCCCTGAGCACGGGGAGGCACTGCAGACACACCGAGAGGGACACACAGAGCACAACGGCAAGAACTGCAGCACCGATGTTCCCTCTGTGTGGAGCTAGCGAGGGCTGCATGGCATGGGCAGAAAGCTGCCTGTGAGGGCCTTCCCTGGGCTGACAGCAGTGCCCCACTGCAGGCTGCAGAGCAAGGCAGAGGAAGCACTTGGAACTTTTGCAGTCAGCCTTTTCAGTAGCAAGAAATCTCCCCTTGAGATGATACTGCAGTGCCTTCATCCACCTCTGACATGTCCAGCAGCAAATTTTAGTAGCACACACCTATATTCTTCAGTTGGGTCTCAACTCATGCAACTCCTCTAGCATGCACTCAGACCTCTAATCTTCAAACTCTCTAGTGCATCTGAGCAAAACAGAAAGCTTGACATGCCACAGAGAGCAGGGGCAAAGAGGAAAGCTGTGAAAACATCCATGAGGAGGATATAGGGGGGAATGGCTTTAGACTGAGAGAGTAGGTTTAGATTAGATATTAGCAAGAAGTTCTTTATTGTGAGGGTGGTGAGGCACTGGCACAGGTTGCCCAGAGAAGTTGTGGATGCCCCATCCCTGGCAGTGTTCAAGGCCAGGATGGATGGGGCTCTGAGCAACCTGGTCTAGTGGAAGGTGTCCCTGCCCACAGTAGGGGGGTTGAAACGAGAACATCTTCAAGATCCCTTCCAACCCAAACCATTCTGTGATTTTATGATATCCTAAATCCTTGCTTTTTGTTCATCATGGACTTCACTATGCCATTTAGGAACCTTTTTATCCAAGCAAAACATTTTTCTAGATAAGTAGTCCAAAACTAAGTTTAGCAACTCTATACATGTACCTGAACATAGATAGGTAGAGCATTCCATTGTAGCACACAAAATGTACTGTGTTGTCATGGCTGGTTAGCAGTCAACACAAAAATCAATTCAGCCAAAATCTGATAAAAATGCCTGCCTGTTCATTTGGTTCCCACTTATCACAAGTAAAGGAGATCCAAGGGGATTTTCAAGAAATAGCCATGAACAGTGCACTGACCCTAAGATATGATGTTTAAAAACTACAGAAGGGCTCTGGTCAAACATCCTCAGAGGTCCCTCTTCCCTTACCCCAGGGTAAATTCGGCAGTGACATGATCAGCTCCTGGTCCTCTAATGGTGCAGGTCTGTCAGACTTCACATACCTTTCATGATCTGTGCATTTGACAGGCGTGTCACCTCCCTGCAAGGCTCAGATACAATCTCAGGCACTGACAAGGGAATGAAAACCATTTGGCTTAGGTACCAAATTGCCAGTCAGGAGAACAGGACATAAGTATTTGCCTCTTCCCCAGGCAGCTTTTGACATTTTGCAATTTGCAAGCATTACCAGAGGGCTTTTCACACCTGCCTGGGAACAGAAGTTGGGGCTTCATCATGGCAGGTCGAATCTAACACTCTCTGTCACAATGACTTCCAGAGCAAAAGTATCCAGCTCTGCTATATAAAATCCAACACTTCACCCATAGCCTGCTTGACAAATCAAGAGAAATCAGGCCAATATCAAATTCTCTTTTAAAAGTCCTCTGGAACTCACCGGTACAACAAGTAATAGGTCAACCTGTCTTCGGGTAACTTATTCCTGGTCTTCAAAACAGAGATAATCCACTTTTAAGTAGCACTTACTGGAAGGCTGGATACCTCAGCTTAAAACAAAACAAAACCCTTAAACTCAAGTATTGACAAGCAGACTAAGCACCTCTTACATCCAAACAACACCAGTAAATTCACCAGCTTAACAATTACAAATCACTGATTTAAATCCCACTGCTATCCAAATAGCATACGTTCAGAGCCCTTACACCAAATTAATTTTGTCAGCCTAAATCCATGCATCTCATTCCTTTTTTCATCAACACACTTGGCACAGACCAATAAACTGGAAGGGCCAAGATGCAAGGAGAGAAGGGATGGATAAGCATTACCTGGCTTGCTCAAAGCACAGCAGCCACTGAGATTGGGGCACGCCAAGCATCTAAACCTGGAAGCAACTCAGCTGTATAAAGAAATCCAGTGAGGCTGACAGTTTTCTACCTGCACTAAAGCACATGGGTTTATCACCTGATGTTCATTGATCTGTGCAAATTTCTTGCCAAATGTAAACTAACTCGGGCATAATTTGCATAATCAGTGACATGAAACTAAGGGTAATATAGCACTTGTGTATTTATGCCTCCCAGGAATCAAAGAAGTGCTAGTATCAGTGCATAACCCTGCCCACTACAGGAACTCACCTAGGAGACAGCTCCAAAATTGTTTGTTTTCTGCATGAGACATGTTATGTGCTCATCACAGATGTGGGGGGAGCCTGCAGCCATGTCCCCCCACCTTGGAACTACTGAGCTCAGGTCAAAACAGCAGTAAAAATGCAGCCTGACATGGCCATGCATAGCCCAGGATAAGCATGTGCTGGCTGAACCATCTTCGTTCTTCCAGGCCACTGCTGGCAAAGCCAAGGGAAGAAAAGTGCAAACCCATGCACAGTGCCAGCATCCAGGCCTGTAGCATGATTCAGGTGTAGGTTAGTTACAGTGTATTAGACAAAATGATCATTTGGCTCTTTTTAACTACATTCACAGTCATCAAACCCCAGGAGAGGCTACTGCCCCACCTAAAGGCCTGTCAGTCAAAAACAAAAGTAACTTGCATCTTTTTGTTGATGGTGTCTGCCTGAGGGCATTTAATTACTTCATCACTGAGTGTGAAAAGGATTGATACTCCCATTTTCACCAATTACTCATAAATCTGTTGGTCCACATCATACACATTTTTGAAGAACATTTTAAGGATCTTAACAGTATTTTTCCACTGTCCTGAAAGACTTTAAGGAGGTTTCCCCCATCCATAAGCAAAGACCACTATGGAGAAAATGTCTGTGTGAATCCACCAACAGCAGTGCTGTGGAAAATATTTTCTCTTCTGACATGGAACAAAATTATTTTATAATCTCTCCATGAGAAGCTATGCTGGGAGGAAAAAGGGGAAACATTCTTCATTCCCACCTAGCAGAAGGGAAAACTGTGTGTCTCCATCACCACGGGATTGACCAGGTCTAAATCATTGTTTTGAGGAGTCCCAGGCCCTCTGCTGCTCTGGGACTGGGCTCCTTGGTCCCAAAGGGATCATGCAAGCACCTGGCCCCTACTCCATCAGGGGGGTTCTGAAAACATCAAGGATCCAGGAATAGTGTGCAGCTCTTCTATGTATGTCCAAGTCACCTTGCTCGAGCTTGAAACCCAGGAGAAAGAACCTCAAAATTACTGGAGCTGTGGGGGGGGGAAAAAATAGCATTCCTTGCAGTGAAAGGCATCTTTATCTGTTCAGTTCATCCAAGAGGAGGTTGAAAGGTGGCTTGATCACAATTTACAAGGGGCTGCACCAAGACACAGATGGATGTCATGTCTCTTTCTCTCCCAGCTATTAAAGAGCCAACTCTGGGAAGTCAAAGCTAGACAGATTCAGATTAGAAATTATGTGTGAATTTTTAACAGAGCATTGAAACAGCTTACTCAAGGATGTAGAGTATTGCAGTCTGCATCACTTGCAGTCTTTAAATAGATGCTGGATTTTTTAAAAAAGAAGACGTGCCAGGTCCCAAACAAGAGTCAGAGGCCCAGTGCAGGATTATAGGCCAAGAAGTTTTAGTCTGCCCCTATTCATGACACAGGTGTACTAACCATAACTCACTACCCAGGCTTAAAAATCTCTGGAGGGCATTTGCATCATCTAATAGATACCACCTTAGATATGCCCAACCTCTCTCTGCAGCTGAAGGAGGCAGTAAGTCTTCTCCAGAGGGTAACATGCAGCAGGGGCCAAACCTGCCTGCTCTGAACAGCCACTGTGCACAGCTGAGGTCATTTGAAACTGAGTTTAAACCCCAGAAAAGCCTTCCTCCCCTGCCCCACTCCCTCCTTGGAGGTGCAGGGAGGCACTGGAGGGAGGGAAGCAGTGAGTCCGTGCAGAGGCAGCAGCCCTGTCCTGCTCTCCCCCCAGCCGTGTGCTGCTCTCACAGCACCTCGGAGTCACCACACAAATCCTCCTGAAGCTGCTCTCTGCTCCTCACCCAGCTCACGGCCACCTCCCCTCACCAGCAGGGAAGCACTTCCAGTTTAGCAGACTCTGATGTAGTTAAACAACACATTGCTACTTTCTAGTGCTTCTGCTGTAGGAGAGAGGAGTTTGCTTCATACAAAGGCAAGGCTTACCAAGAATACTTGACTGAATAGAAAGAACCAGTTGGATCCCAAATAAGCTTAGAAGAAGGTACAGATTACCTCCTTCAGGTACCACTGTGGAAAGAAACCTCACATCCTCAGTGGCAAGACTTCCTAGAAATCCTTCACATATTTTAAAGAACTGTAATACTTTCTATATCTTTGCAAATATTTGGCTTTTTCTGTGCAGTTAACACTTTCCATTGCCAACATGGTATCAATTTCTGTTTGAAATACAAGAAATGAACCATCATAATTCTGTATGCATTTGGACAAAAAAACCCTTCTCTGGGGAAAAAAAAAAAAAAAACCAAAACCCCAGACTTGAAAAATTTACCAAACTAGAAAGGAATTCATAGCCAGATTAATGACAAGATCCCTGTGAAATCTGATTCTGCAAGTCACAGCCTGAGGTGAGAGCCAATATTTCTTAGCAGAAACACAAAGCATTTTAGCTATTGAATTTGTCAGGTGTAGTGCTATAACAAAGACCACTGTAATTGGCAGCAGACTGATCACCTGGCTTGAATGCAAATGCTAGAGTGCACTAATTTTTATAATTATACATAAAGTGTTGAAAAATTAGATGCCTGGCAATTCCAAGATGGAAGAAAACACACCTTGTTCTACAGTAGCTAAGCCCAAGAAATACATGTGTTCATTTGATGATAAAATTCTTCACTGTTTCTTCTACGTAGTTTCAGAAAGTTATATCATGGGTTTATAAATTATTTGCTTCATCAGACTTTCCAAAATATTTCTGATTTCAGTTTGGTAGCTATAATATCCATGCTGACCATGAATGTTTAGCATTATACACCCATATACATATATACAGACATATAAGAAAATGTGTATGTGTGTATACTCACATATATATTTTATACACAGGTATATATTGCTAGATATAAAAGTTTCCACTAACAATTTGACAGAGATATGACCTTTCCCATTAATGAATGCTATTGCATTTTGACTACTAATGAGTAGCAAAGCTTAGAAGTTAACACACAGAACAGGCAGGCATTACTTCAATGTGATGCTTATTTGTGGATCTTGACATTTCTCTGAAGTCAGCCACTCAAGGAAGCAGCTATGGCCACTTGGAGGGCTTAGAAAACTGAAAGGTAACCTAACAAAATCAAGCAAATTTGTGATGACTCACTGTCTGACACGTCAGTGTACCCATCACAAGATCCGCTGGGAAGGAGGACTTGCCCGCCATTTCCTCAACCCCAAATATGAACTGGAATCACAGAGTCATGCTAATCAATACAGGGAGCTAGAGTAGCTTCAGAAGGATACTCAGAAAAATAATTACACATGATGCAACATTTCCTGACACCTTTCAATCCAGTTGGCAGCATGATGCTCAAGGAGCGCAGAAACAGCCAACATTCAACCATGCCCTTTAAACAGTTTGCCTGTAGAGACAGTGCATGACTCACAAAGCAGGGTATTCTCAGCTGAGACAGCAGCTTCTGACTCAGCAGCGAGCAGCCAAATGTCTGCTGGTAAAGGTGATGGAAAGGTCACTCTGATAACTTCAAGTGAAGGAGGACTGGTAACAAGTTGAGGTCCCTACCTTGGGCAGCACATTTTGGCTGGAGAAGCTGCAAGGTGTCCTTCTGGTGCTGCAAATAATCAGTGAAGCAGAAGGGGCATTTTGAACCGATTTACTAGTTCCCATAACTACACCTTCCAAAAACAAGCTGTTCTTTGGAAGTAGAGAATGACACCTGTGGCACTGCCACACAGAAACTATCCTGAGAGTTCTTCTTAAAGAACAGGAATTCAGCAGCAAAACTCTTCTTCCTGTTTAGGGACCTTAAGCAAAATATGTCCCAGTCTAATATTCATCCATCCCCTCTCAATAAATTATACTTGCAAATCAAAGTATGTCTCAGCACAAAAGGAAATTAATGAGTCAGATGTTGAATCGGTCCTTTGGATCCAGCAGGGAGGGGCCCACACTGAGCCCCCCTGTCTGCTGCTCTCCCCACAGAAGGACAGGGACAGCCAGCAGGACACAGCAGTAGTTCTCAGACGAACTCCCAGGGTACCACACAGAGCACTGGCAATCAGAGAGGACAGAAGTTTCACAAGTAAACGTGATGGCTGACTATTGAGAAAAGTCCCCCTTTTCCTTCATTGCCATGTAAGCCAGAAATGATGGCAATTGGAAATGAAGACGGTAAAGATGAAACTAACTGTAGAGAAACTGCACTCGAGAAGATGCTTTGTGGTTCTGAGTTCCTGTGAACTTGGTGAGGAGTTCAGAGCATAACAAATACACCTCTAAAAGAGGCAGCTACAAAAACTCATCATCACTTTATGAGCTGTGTTTATGTTCTGCAGTGGCACTTTACTTGCTAATAGCATCTTACATTACCCATAATAGCACCATAAAGAAGACCCCAAGAAAATCTTCAGTGTAAATTTGAGAAAAGTATTACATACAAACTGAGAATGACTACTGCAAGGATGCCATGAATTGTCCAATAGCTAAAGTTTTCTTTTCTTTGCCCAGGTTATAGATTCACTAAGGGGTGCTGTACTTACCTGACTCTGGCAGTGGAAAAAGTTTAATTTGCCCTTGTAAAGGTGAAGTGAAAACTTTCTAGAATGAAAAGACTCAAACATAAGAGTATTCCCATCCATCAACTCAAATGTGTTCCACTTCTTCCAGTCTTTAAGTATAGGTCTGTAAAGAGCAAACATTGGACCATCATGACTATGGAAACAGAGGAGATTCAGATTTACTCGGATGAGAAGAATTAATACCAGGTAAGTTCACTGTGAACGCAGAGAAGCTGGTGCATAACCTATGGGCGTGACATTTGGTGTGAAATCAGAGGGCCTCTCCTATGCCATGAAGACAAAAGAACTCACTGCATGCCTGAAGGATGGTGTGAGGGCATGGAGGGGTGTCTGAAGGTGCAAAGCCTGCCAGAGTAGCAGTGGAGGCCTGCTTAAAGTGCAGAGAGACAAACTTGGTGCAATCACAGCCCTGCTGCTTTTTGGACACGGCCACTGCTACCAGCTGTTTCACAAACTGACTGGGCAGCATCTCCGAGAGCTCCAGTGGGCACGGGCCAAACCAGGCAGAGAACGTGCTGTTGTTTAGGCAGCATGGGCAACCAGAGAGCCAGCTCTCAAGGATGCTGTGTGTTATTCTGCTGCAGATTTTCAACCAGTGTAGCCAGGTTTGCACCATCCCTTGGCTGAGGGACCACATCCCACCCCTGAAACATGGCATGCCTAGGGAGGGAAAGGGGGGTCAGCTCCCACCTCCTCCTAACTCTTCACATTTGGCTTTTACCCATCCTCACAGAAAGCTACCACTACTGCCTGCTAAGGTTGTTTCCTCTCCTCCAGGTCTCTTTCCATGATTACCTGCAGAGATCAAGTGTCCTACAGAAAATCAGATGCTACAGAGCTATCAGATGGCAGTGGTTCCCCCGCTGATTGCAATATAGCCTTTTTAGTTCCTTGAGTCACTTCACAGAGATTTAGGAAGAAGGGAGTTCCCTGCAGCATAGGATATTGTTATTATGCAGCACAATCAGGCACTGTGATGAAATGCTCTTTTTTTGACAACAGGGTTCCCATGAAGCTCTGAGAAGACACAGAGGCTTGTGAGACTGACTGGGCTGGCAGATCTGGTCTTGGATTTCTCTTAGTCAGGTATCCTGAGCTCTGTGAATAAATGCCACAGTGCAGATGACAAATGGACCTTGTTCACTGCCTCAGTCAGGTATCCTGCCCTGGCCTGCGGGGAAGGGGCTTCTCTCAGGCAGTGAGGATGTCCATGATGGAACCCCCCTGCCAGGGCAGGGCAGGGCAGGCACAGAGATTGAGCTGAGAGGCACCTGCAACCCACCCTGTTACCCATCACCTATCCAGAGTAAAAGGGGGAGAGGGGAGGAAACATTTTGCTTCTCAGAGTCCTGGTCAGTTTCTTAACAACACAGGGGGCAGGCACGGCTGAAAGGAGAAATCTGGCTGCAAGCCTGAGCACCCTGGCTTCTGCTGGGTTTTTTGATCTTTAACAGTATTTGATCATACAGAAAGCTATTTCATAGCTTACCCATGCCATTACTCTGTGGTGTGTAACCTGCAAGCATCGGAAGTAATATATCCCAATTTCCCACGCAGCAGGACCACTCATGAATGAAAAGTGAATTTGATTCTCGAGTGGTTGGTCCAGATGCTGTGGCTGACACTGGCTCTCGCTCCTGCTTCTGACACAGGCCACAACAGAGCACTTCTGTCTGCAAAGCAACATCAGCATGTCAAGAAAAATCAATGAAAGCAAGGGGAAAAAATGCCTCCGGCTCTGTAGGGCTTTTAAAGCATAGCTGCACTTCAGAGCTTGGAAAAAGCACAATGCTGAGGAAAGTCCCACGAGAGCAGAGGAACTTAGGAGTCACCTTTGGAGGAGTATCAGGTCTCCCTCTCTCTTGCCATTTTTGCTGACTTTAACTAAAGTAGGTCAAGTCACATGTTTCAGTGGCTTTTCTGCAGTTTATCAGCTGTTTCAATGGGATGAGGATCCACTGCAAACTGCAGTGCCAGGCATGCTTTGAACCCATGCCTCATTTTCAGAAATGCAACAGAAACACAGCACCATAAGACATAATTTGTATATTTTTATTTGTGCAATTAAGTGTTTTTTCATGACCAAAGAGTAGATAGGAGAAGTTTTTGTCTCACACAAATCTCTTCTGTGGCCTTTTAGCACTGAATGCCCTTCAGAAGCTGGTAATGTGCCACTTACAAGGACTATGGTCTACAGAGCATTCAAAATGTAAATGCCATTCCTCTGGGCCAAAGTCTAGGACTGCAGTATCTTAGGATGATGAACTTCTGGCAAATCCAAGTCAGGTTCCCATTGAAGGACTTGAGACAAACTGCAGAGGTGAGCAGCCACAGGAGAATGATGTGGTGCTTTCCAGGCTCTCCAGAGCAGGAGTGATGAGCCAGGTCAGCATTCCAGGCTTCTTGCTGTGGACTCAGGAGACCCAGAGCCCAGAAGGGAACCTCTGACTAGAATTCCAGACAGCTGTTGGGTGACAGAAATACAGCTGACAAGGATGTCATCTGCTCTGAGCAGCTGGCAGCATGACTGAATTTCACTCATTTTAGAAACACCTGGTTTCTGAAATATAAATTTCTCAGAACTTCTGGTGTGCAGGGCATTTTGAGGCTGTCCCAGTACAGCCTAGCTCCTGTCACAACTGTTCTTCAGAAACATGATCCAGAAATTTCACTCTTCAACCAATTCATGGACCGGTCTTTCAGCTTATAGAACTATCTGCCCCCAAACATTTTTTCCTTTTCTCCTTCTCCATATTCTCTCCCATGTGCTTTCCTGAACTCTATCCCATAATTTTAATCTATGTTTGAGCTTGGCAAAATTACGAAATATTATATCATTTAATGAAATGTCAAGTAATTCGATGGTTCAACAAGCAAAACACTCAAATCATAAATAATAAAACAACAAAACACGTGGTCAAAACAATGCTTCTGTTTTAATAAAGACATTAAAAGTCTTAATAATACAACACAGTATTTCATTTAAACTGAAGCATGTTAGGACTTTGAACTTTTTTTGACCAAGTCCTTTGGTCACGTGCACAGACTAAGTGATTACACTCAGCCACATATCCATTTCAAAGGACATACAAGCCCCTCCAAACACAGATGGCCACATGCTTTGTGAAGTCGACTGTCTTCCCACTGCACACCTCTGTTTACCATTTTCTGCTCATTTTCCTCCAGATTACGCCCTTTGAGTTTGTTTTATCTGACTAACTGAAGCTTTTGTTCAGCCCAGAAGTTTACACAATGTCTATTTCACATGGCTCAGGGTGAAAAAAAAATCTGTTGTTCAATACATCACACCAATAGAAAAAACAATTATTCCCACCATTCTTCTCCAAATACCTTTCTCTACTCTTTCCCACAGACAGGCAAACTCAAAGACTCAAAGGGATCCTTCTGTCAATATCTCTTTTGCAGGGAATGTCTATAAGAGAAGAATACTCAATGGTGCTAATGCAAGAAGGAAGCTACCATGCAAGCCCTGGGCCAGAGAGACAGTGCACAATGTTTGCATTACCATTTCAAGAAGATTTTTCAAATCATAGACCTTGAAATCTATTATTTGCAAATGAAATTGTTTTTCACCATCCTGGGAATAAGGGTCAAGAAAAAAGCTAATGATGGCCTTACAAATTTTACACACAAAATAAGCATCCCTTATGTGCGAAGCTGCTCTCAAGAGATCATTTCATTAACAGCTGCAGAGTCTGAATTTTTTGGTCCTGATATTTAGACAGGAATCCAAAAAGTCACCGTGAATCACACAGACATCCTAAGCTTAGTTATTCTCAGAGAATCTTAGCTGCCCTCAGGGGCTACTTGGAGTGCTCCTCGCTGAACTACTCATATTGTCCCTGCTGTTCCCAATCCCATTTCACCACACTCCTTCAAAGGCCAGGTGAGCTGGGAGGCCATTCAGTCCTACAGAGCTGTGGCTTCAGATTCAGCCAGCATGGGGGAAAGGGGGCTCTGAGCAGAAACTCCTGGTGTAATTCACTGGGAATTACGCTCAGCTCTGGGGTCCTGGCCTGGAAGTGCTTTCCCAGCTGTTTTGTACACACTATAATGTTTCAGGCCCACTGCTCAGGTATGACACTGGTATTTGTGGGTCTGTGTTGCCAGCCTGGCCAGACAAGCACTACTGTACACAGAAACTACAACTGGAGTACCAAGATCAGAGACTTGGGAAGGCTTAAAATGGCTCTGCCATAGAAATGGATCACCAGAAGCACCCTAAGGAAAGATGTTCAGTCGAAGAGAGGTTTTCTCAATGAAAATCAAAACCCAGTTGCCTACCAAAACAATACACCCCAAATATGCCTTGCTGCTTGAACACCAGCCTCACTCTCTTGCCTTTCCAGCAGCCCTGCTGGCATCCTTCCCCTCAGAGTTAGCTCTAGCAGAGCTACCTTGCTAACTCTAAAAAGTAAAACTGAAGTTAAGCTATTGTAATCAGGGACTAGGAAAGAGTAATTGTATTGTGTCACAAGTGTTAATGGCCTATTTTGTAGAAAAAGGGATATTGCTCTGTGGAGCAGTAAGCTCGGCAGCTTTCTACTCATTATGAGAACATGGCTCCTCAGCAAAACAGCACTGATCCATACACACACCCTCCACACTGGCACAAAGGATTAGGCCAGGCAGCCTTTTGTCCCCCTTTTTCACTCTTCAGCCCCCAGAAGCCACATAAGCAAAACATGCAGAAATCTGAATCCCCTCTCAAACAGCTTTAAACAATTCATCTCAACCAAAGCAGATCCGAATTACCCCTCTGAGAAGGAAGCTATCAATCCTACAATTTTCCTACCATACAGCCCAGTTCGTTGACCTGCTAGGGTTATCTCCTCCGTGGTTCATCTGAACAATGCAGGGAACAATTTAGCAAGACAAAGGCTTTTCATTCGCAGCCACGTGCCACCCACACAGCGGCAAAGCCTGGGCTCAGCAGGTCGGGCTGGGAAGGAGGAACACAGTGGGGACCATCCTGAGATGAACAACCTTGCCATCCCCTCTTTCCATCCAGCCACCAGGTCTTCTGCTGCACACTTGGGGTGAGCCATGTCACAGGCACAATGTTATTGATATTTGGCTTCTCAGTTTCTGCCAGTCACTACTTGAACTTACCTCAGAAGGAGTCAGCATCCAACAGATGAGTGGTGCTGTTTATACCCAAAACACTAATGTATCAATCTTGAAAATACCCACATTCAAGGACAAACCCCAGTGGGGCATTTATAACTCAACCAGACACTACAAGGTCACTTTTTTCTGCACCTGACTTTCAGGAAGATGACTCCTAATTTCACACCAGCGTTCCAGAGGCAGGCCAGTACTGCCACTCTTGGCTTGTCATTGCAGTGGTGACAATAAATCAGTAGATACATAGAAGAGTAAGAGCTGAAGGAGGAAAAGGCAGAGAATGTGGCTGGAAGGGGTAAATCTTCCAGGTCCCTGAATTAAGAGGTGCCTGTTACCTTCTCTGTGAGAGTCTTCTCAGAACAGTCCTGCAGCCTTTGCTGGTGAGGATTATCTATGTGATTCCCTGTCATTTCCTGGAAGACAGAAACAGGCCCACAGGCTGCACCTGTCAGTACTCAAGCTTCATTATGCAGAGTAGGATCCAAACAGGCATCTCAATTAATCATACTCATGTATTAGTAAGTAATTCATTAATTCAATAAATTGCTTTAGGCCATAATGGCATGGCATAATCAGTCATGTCAGAGATTATAACAAAAATCACAAACCAAAGTGTTAAACATGGACCCATCCTTGCAGATTCATCATCTGTAGTAATCATTCACAGCAGAACAGGTATACTTCATATACTTTAAGACAGGTGGCATGAAAAATTTATCATCTTAATTGTGCAGATTTCCTCTATCAGATCTGCTGATTGAGCAATATAAGATCTAAATTGCAGAAAATTCACATGCAAACCAACTCAGAAAAAAAATAAACTTTTTTGTGATCTGCTCACTGATAGCCAGTAAACACTCTGCTTAATAAATGGGACTTACCTGTACAGTAACATGTAATTCCTCATCCTCCAGCCCTCAGGCACAGGGCTGAGAAGGTGCTGTAAGGACCAAAAGCAGCCCCAGCTGGAGCTCTGAGGGCCCACACTGAGCAAGTGCCCACTGCAATGCCATATCTCCATCATCCCAGTTTCCATTGTCTGTTACCACATAGGCCACTGTACCACAAAGGAAATTTAAATCAATAGGTTCCATTCATTTGGACCTATCCATTTGGTAATGTTTTTATGGCAAGGAAGAAGCTCTACATCACAGAACTCAAAGACCTGAGCTTGAAGGACCTCAGACCCTGATGTCCACTTAGCCACACCTATCTCATCATTAGCAGGTGCCTATCTAATTTGTTCCTACACATCTCAAATAATATAATCCTCAGGCAATGTATCCCAGTCTTTCATTTTGTCTATGTTTAGAAATGACTTCTTACCATATTCCTACAAGCTAAGCTCATATACTTCTTGTTATGTCTACCACACACTTGGAAAAGATTCTGCTCCCTTGCTTTCTGCAGTAGCCTTTTGAGCCTCTGAAGTTTGCTGCCTTCCTCCCCACCCAGTTTCTCTTCTATACTCATGATTCAAACTGTGATATTTTGGGGTCAATTTCCCTTACCTACGCAGGAGAAACAAATGCAGACTCAGATAGAACAAGACTGCCTGTAGATTAATACTCATGTCATTAAGTTGGTTAAGATAGACAAAATTAAGTTAAAGCTAGAAAAGGAGAGAAAGAGAGAGCTTTTTTTAAAAATTGCCCTTCATACAACACAAGAACTCATTCCTATTGACAGACCATTTGTGTATCTTTTTAAGCCCAGAAGAGAGAGCGCAAGCTACAATGCAAGGAACAAAGTATGCTGATTTCTCCTCCTTCTGCAAATGAACTAAGTTATAAGTCTTATAATTGTAAAAGGACAGAAGAAGATGCATTTGTGAGCAGAAATTGAAAAAGCTTGATGAAAAAGTCACAGTTCACCCATTCCCACAAAGAGGACCCTTTTTCATCCCCCCCCAAAATTTCCCATTATTTGACAAGTTGCTGTTCAGTGAATATGCTTTTGCTTTCATTGTCCCAGCCTGTAGATGGCATTTAGGAGTTATGTTATACAAAGGTGTGTTACTGTTCCGCTCTGCCTGAACTGAAGAACACACGTGTTGTCACGTGTCACACGTGGTAGGAACAACACCAGCTGCACAAACAAACATCTAGTCCAGTGCAGTGGCTCAGATGTGACACAGGCTGCATTCACAGCATAAATTCATCATTGCAGTTTGCATGATCTATCTAAATTTGCACTTCCTTACATATCCAAAGCTGTTACTTTTACATATGAAATAATTACACCTCTGGTGAGGTAGGTCTCACGTGGTTAGGATTAACATTTTATCTTCTAGTTTACAGCCATAACAACAGGCCTTGCTCTTGGAATTGTGCTTATATGCTCTGCCTACTTATAAATCAGTTCTGAACTTTTCTGGCCATTCATTACAAGAAATGCTTTGAGTTGACAGAAGCAACATGAGATCACCAAAGGCCTAACCCTGAGGAGGGCTGTGTACTCCTGTCTCTGCACAGAAACCCTGACTGCTGTTGAAAGCATTCAGCAACTGAGGAGACTAAGCTCTCTGTAAGAGAGTCCTCCTCAAAATGGAAGAGGTCGTAGGGATAATTATTTTTATGTGTTAGGCTGCGGATAAGCTCAGTAGATATTAGATGTTTGCCAGCTCCTGCCTGCTGTATCACCATTTTCTTCCAACTGAGAGCCAGTACACTAAGGATAAGATCCATCACACGAAGCTGTCTGGAGTCTGGTCTATACTCAGTGGGTTTTGTCCTTGCAAAGTCAGCAGAGACAGAGGGGTGCATTCCAGAGGGCAACAAATTTTATCCTGAAACAGGTAATGGAAATGCATTAAGTGGTTCCCCAAATGCCCGTTTGATATTATACATATAGCTTTGCAATTGTTAAGATTCAGCAGTACAAATTATCTAAAAGGAAAAAAAATTAATTCTTTTCCAAGCAAAGACCCTTGTTTTATTTGAAGTTTGACACTCAATGGTTTGAGTAGGGGTTAAAGCAGCTGGGCAGCAGCACACACCATGCAGGTGAGGGTGATTCTAATGTCCAGGATGTAAGGTGGTCACATACTAGTGCAGCCCAGGAGATGCCACTAGTTGGACCAAGGGTAAATCCAGGTCATTCTCTGGCTATGGTCACTGATTCCCAGGGAGGCATGAGCTCCCTGACCTAGGAAAGAAGGTGCATTTCAGGCTCTCCTTGCCCAACACAACCATGACTAGGGACCTTTTCTTCACACTTCAAAAACTAAGCAATGCAGGCTTTCTCCTGCAGGGAGCAAGTCCAGCTGACCTGCCACTGAGATGAGATATACCAGTTTTCCTTCTGTCTCCTGATTTGCCCATCAGGTAGAAAGGAGAGCCAACTCCTATCTTTTCCATTAGTGATATGCCCATGACATAAGTTTCCCTGACACACATGACACCATTGTAGGGGCAAATGTACTGCCTACCTCTCACATCCTCTGTCACTCCTAAGCACTTGGGCTGTTTCTGTAGTGAAAGCAGAGATCCTCTTGTATTCTTCTTTGTTCTTGCTGTTGCACAGTGTCACCAGCCTCAGGTGGCTGTCCAGACACATGGAACCCAGTAAAACACAGAACTATTTCAGACATTCATTCTGGAGCTGGCAGAGCAGAACTATCCTTTTGTGTGATCATTCTGTTCTGGAAAGCTGTTGACTCTGCAGCCACCTGAGCACAACACACAAACATCCCTCTTAAATCACTGCAGTCCAGCTTCAAGCTAGAAACTCTCCTCTGCACTTGAGCACTGTTACAGAGGTTAGAGGACACGGAGGACAGACCAAGAACAGGACTTATGGAAAGCTGCCCCAGGTACAGAGAGAAGCAGGTGTGACCTTCCTTCTCCAAACCCCAGTGTTTCCTACAGGTGTGGCAGAACACCACGGTGACTGTGCAGTGGCTGAGGATGCAGAGTGTCCTGCTGCCACCAGTCTGATAAACAGAAGTGGCTTGCATTTGCTGCCAAAGTTTTCTTTCTTCTTTTTCGTAATACTGCTTATTTAACACTTTGTCCAGATGATATCTGGCTGACAGCTGTGCATTGAGAAAGCACAGAATGAAATGCTTTTGCAAATTTCATTATCGCTGAAATGGTGACAAATTACTCAGGACTTGCAGGAAATTCTACTGTCAGGAAAAGCCATTCTAGTAAAAGGCTAATGACTTCTAAAAGAAACCTGTGATTTTAAGACTCAGAACTTACAATAAATAGTATTCAAATGCATGCTAAACAGTCTCAGTATAATTATCTACTAGAAACCTTATGGACAATATTTACAGCTACTGAGCACATTAAGATAAAAGGTTCCCACAAGTGTTTCTAGAGTATCAATTTTACATTTTTTTTTATTATATGTATTATAGCTTAAGAAATTAGTAATTCTACATTGAACTGAGGAAAAACATTTTGGAAAGAGCAGATAAGTTGCAAACATCAATATTACAATGCAGAGCTTGAAAAAAAGTCAGAATTGGTTTTGGTGTCTTCAGAATGAGCCTCCGTGGATCTAAAGCTATTTGATGTCAATGGGAAGGCTCCTCTAAGTAGTCTTTTGGAGGTTTAGAAACTCTTTACAGTCATCAAAATCAAAGCAATAGTCTTGCCTTTGGACAAAAACAGCTCGGCAGTATACAAAAAAAACCATGCAATAAAAATCAAAAGCAGGATGGTCTTTCTTGAACAGCAGGAATTTCCTTTTAACTTGTATAGCCTTGGATTGGTGAGGAGAGGTGGAATCCTTGGCTTTGTGGATGTGTGTCCATTTGCCTGTATTTTGATGCAAATATGGGTATTTTGTAGTAACTTTAAATGACAATTAAAAAAAAAAACAAAACAAACCACAGCAACAGAGAAACATTAAGAGTTTTATGAAATGGTGGACATTATAACAAATGGTCTACTGACACAATGCTGATGGATTTTGCCCAGCTCTAGGTAAAAGCTACAGTTGTGTCACTGAAATACTGGGTTTACCAAACAGCAAATTTTCCAACAAAACAAATAATTTCCTCTCAAATAAACTGCTTCTAGGTAATTAAAAGGACAGAATATATATTAAAAAAATCCTAGTGTAATTAGAGTTGCTCAAACTAATGGTCCAAGGAATTCCCAAATACTCAGATGCCCTCTTAATTGCAGCTGAGCAGCTATAATGGTAAAAAGCTGTTCCAGATATCTCCGGGCTGGAGGGTAGACAAGCTGTAAAACTCATTCTTGCTGGAAAACCTGCCAAGGCCAAGCACTGAAGGTGACAGCTGCATTCAGCATCATTTCCCCATTCTGCAATAAAGTTGACAAATTAAGTGACATTTAAAACAAGAAATCTTGCTTGAATGTATGTGCAAAAATATGCCAGACTTCACTCCTGGAAGGGAATATCCTGTTAAGACTGAGGAAATGGCTATATCAAGGGACAAAAAGCCCAAATATTTTAAAAGCAAAGGGCTGTCTTTACTGCACACGTCCCTATTCTCGTTAAATATGAAGGATGAAGACCAATTCTTCCCACAGTACAAACATTCCCGACTTAAAGTGAATTTAACCATACGGCTTCATTAGGATACTCTCTCCATTAGGAATATGTTTAAGCACCTCAGTTAGCCCAAGGCTTACTTACTTTGATTTTTCAAACAATTTTATCACATAAGTAAACAGAAATAAAAGGAATTTGAGAAATAAATATTCGAAGAAAATCCTCATTCGTTTCTGGATTTTGAGGTTAAAACAAGATTGTCTCCCAACACAGGGTGTGGAAGAGGACTCGTTTTTCAAAGGGGCTTAGAAGCCATCTCCTTATTGCAACCCTAAAACACCACAGGCCATCCTGAAGAGGTGGCCATGTGGACATTGAACTGATTTGAAAATATGTCACATCCATTCATACTTCCTGACTGTTACCTTTAAGTGACCAGATGATCTTCGCATAATATTCACATGTTTTTAGGTTTAAACTATATTCACAAATATGATCTGTGATCATCTTTCAACAAGTACATAAGTGCCAAAAATTGCACATGAAGGCAGAGAGGTCAAACATTTCAGGGCTTGCTACTCCAGGCTGGTGCTCAGTACATTTTGCATGAAAAAAGTAAATTTTCCTATTTCAGCTTGTACTGAGATTTTCGTGTCTCGGGAGTTTGTAGGTGGGGTGGAGGGGAGGGGTGTGGTTTGGAGTGGAAGAAACAGCCTGACACACTCAATCCAGTCCAGTGGAGCGAGGGCCACCTTGATGGTCAGGGGGCCACACCACAGGACATTTGATGGGAGGCTGGGGAAGCTGGAGCTGTTCGGGCTGGGAAGGGAGGTACTCATTGCCACAGCTGATGGCTACAGAGCAGACAGAACCAAGCTCTCATCAGGGATTAACAGCAAAAGAACAAAAACGAACGGGCACAAGTTAAAGCAATTAGCCATGTGGAGAGCAGTTCTCCATGAGGGTGGTCAGACACCAGAACCAGTGTCCAGAAAGCTTGAGGGATCACCAGCCTTGGAAATATTCAAAACTCATGGACAACCTAGTCTTAATTTTTAATTTCACCTTTTTTTAGTAGGGAGGATGAATCATACAATCTCCAAAATACCCTTGCAGCCTATACAATGCTATGATTGTGTGATCTTCTCTATACAAGGATTTAAATGCACATACATTTTTTGCAAATCATCTTTCTAGTGAGATTTGCATATGGGTGTTCTCATTTGCATATCCAGAAAATCCTGGGTGTTAAGCAGTATGCAGGTTTTAAAATTTCCTGTTTACCATTTTAACTGTGTTGTCTGACATCAAAATGAGAAATAATAGCAGGCAAAACCCCTTTTCTTTAATTGAATCTGAGATACAGAATGGTATTTTCCCTTAAAATGTCTTATCCCCCTAAAACCAGTAAGAGTGAATATATGTTCTTATATGACTATACTCTAAAAAGAGAAAAATATAAGCAAGCATCATGATGGATGATTTAAATTATAAATAAATCTTTTCATTGCCACGACTGGAGTATAAAAAACCCATAACTCAGTTTCATGTATCTTGACCTAAGGATGCATGAACTTGCTCAGAACAGTGGTACTTTTCCAAGTATCAAGGGTTCAATATATCTCATTTCTCTTGACACACACAAGGAAACCCATTAAATGTTTTGGATTTAGCCAATACATTTGAATATATTTTTTTCTGTTTCCTCTGAATTCTCTCCAAAGTGAGAAGTATTTCTCAGTGGCTCAGACAGTAAACACAATAAAGAGGGAGACTTTTGAAAGCGTAAGAAAATAGAAATAACAGCAGTCCCGTCTCTGACTGATGGTCAGATGCTAAAATTCTGTCTTCAACAGCAGCCAGAACCAGGCACCTGAAGTGGAGTCTAACAGGGAGGTGAATAAACAACTTACCCTGAATGCTCCTCCAGGCTCCACCAATCTGCAGCTCAGGGATTTTCAGAGCCTGAGGTGATTTCCATGTATTCAGCAACCTCCATAGATTGGTGAGTGCTAATGGCCAGCTTAGTCCATCATTCTTATGCATGAAGTCAGGACTGTTGATTTCCAGTATGTCCCATTTTAGATTAAATTTTCTTTTTTTCCTATTTTACTGCCCAATCCCTAGCCATGCAGTATTTTTCTGGAGTTCTGCACAATCAGCTTTCATCTTTACTACTCTGAAATATTTAGTGTCATCAATACAAGTTTGTCAACAGTCTATATTCACCCACTTTTACAAAACATTATACATAAATTAATTCATAAATTCATATTTTGAATTCCACAGGCCTTGGCATAAAGCATTCTGGATCTCTCTTCCCTGGGAAAACTAACTACTTTAACCCTCTGTTACCTATCTTTTAAACTATTTACGTTTTTGCCTTCCTTCTTGCCCTTGGATGCCTAGGCTTGTAAAGGAATCTTGGGGGAACTCAACAAAGAGGTGCTGATCTCTTCCCCTAGTATCCAATGGCAGCATGTGTGGGAATGGTTCAAAACTGTATTGTCAGGGGAGGTTTAGACTGGTTTTAGAGACATTAGGAAACATTTCTTTACTGAGAGGGTGGTCAAGAGGTGGAACAGGCTCCCTGGAGAGGTGGTGGATGCCCCAAGCCATCAATATTTAAGAAGCATTCGGACAATGCCCTTAACAATGTGCTTAACTTTTGGTCACCCTGAAGTGGTCAGGCTGTTGGGTAAGAGGTTCCTTGTAAGTCTCCTCCAACTATTCTATTCCGTTCCGTTCCATTCCATTCCATTCCATTCCATTCCATTCCATTCCATTCCATTCCATTCCATTCCATTCCATGTCAAACTACTTGTAAATTTAAGTGGGTAGTGTCAACCAGATCTGCTGCAGCTACATGCAAAGAATACCAATAGGAGACACACCTTTCCACTACAAAAGATGTGGAGTGACATCCTCCAAACATGATATTCATTCTTACTTCCATAGATTATACTCTTTACTGATTCAACAGATCCGCTCAGCACAGCTGTTTGACATCAGATTTTCCCTAGTCCCCTTAAAAATCAGCAACTTACTTCATTCCTAACAAATGGCAGAAACCAAGGAGTTCTGCAGGAGAGTCTCTGCACCACAGCTAGCAGCTGAGCTGCTTTATCCACGCATTCCTCTGGAACGCTGAGGTAAATACCATCTCATCCCAGTGACTCGCTGTTTTTCATCTGGTGTCCTTGTTCTAAAATCAGTCACATACTTTTGGTGCTTCAAGAGTTCAAAGCTGAGCTAAGTGCAAAGCATATTATATTCCAAAGCTGTGTAAGTGCCTCACTCCGGTTTGTAAGAAACAGTTACGAACACGGTATCTTTAGATGAGCTACACAGATAGATTCCATAGATAGAAGTATTTTCTATATTGAAGTATCCATTCCAGTAATTCAGGTAGACCTGTTGCTGTACACCCACTTAAACAGGGATGAAGTCCCAGCTGTGTGGTCCTGCCCTTGTCTTGAGGCCCCCAATGACCTTCAGTCCTGCGTTGTGGCGGGCTGGCCGATGGGAGGGTCCCGTGACCTTCCCAAAGCATCTCCAGGAGGAAGGCACTTGGCAGGGCCACCACACTCACACAGACTCACACACACCAGAGAGCTACTGAAAAATGGGGCGACAGTAAAGAGACGGGAAGGGTCTTCATGGAGGGTTCCACAGGAGAGGTTCATTGCAGCCAAGCATGTGAAGGGGTCCAGACACAAAGAACATGGCAGGGTCCAGGTTTATAGGGGGTCGAGAGCATCAGGGACCAATGATCTGAGGACATGAGGGCGGTACACAGGCAGGGCTAGGGCATGGGAGCCACTGGGGAAACTGTGGGAGCGGCGAGGGAGCAAGGGCCAGTGGGAGAACGGGGAAGGGAGAGCATTCTGGATCAGGGACACGTAGGGTCACAAGGGGCGGGGAGGCCAGTGGGCCAACCAGGGAAGCGGAACTGGGGTATATCCACATAATGTAACTAAGGAATCCTGGGAGAGGCCTTTTCTGTCTCCCTAACCTGGGGGGAGTCACTTAGGGTTCTTCCTTCCAGGGGACCCTCATGGTCTCTCTGTCAACAGGCCCACCAGCCTCCACAGTCCTACGTACATTTAGGATTGCTCAGTCGATGAAATATAATCAAATGCCTAAGTACAGCAGAAATGCCCCTGATGTGGGTCTACACCAGTGTGTTACATATCCTAAATTGTTATCCTCTGTAAGTATTTAGCACAAAAGCACACAAAACAAAACAAACAAACAAACAAAAATAAAATGTTTCATCCATTGTTGCAGTCTCCTCTCCCAGTTAGCACATCTCAGCTGGCACACAGTAACTTACTATGTCATGGTCACGTCTTCATGGACTCTCTTTAGGAAGAGCTCAGCTGCAGACCATGGGTTCCAATAGACCAGTGCCATCCTGATCTATATTTTTCTACAGTGGGAAAAAATATGAGCTCACTGTTTCACAGACTGAAAGTTTTTGTGCAGCTATGTGAAATTTTAAATAGAGCCATTATATATCCCTACGGATTTAGAAAGAATGCACTTCCTTACCTCTGGAATAATTCGTGGATGAAAAAAAAAAATTGTCTCTCCCTCTAATCTGTCTTTCTGGCAACAAGGCCAGCCCTTTATCATTGCCCTAATGTTGTCAATTACTTTCAGTTAATGCCAGATCCCTCTCATTAACGTCAAGAAAACATAAGCTCCTCTTTTTCCCTGGATTCCCCTTACAGAGGCAAGTTTTGCCTGTAGTGGAATGTGTGCCCAAATGCAGTCAGTGGGAATTGCTATGTGAGGCTGTAAACACACTGCCTGCCTAATGCTCATGCTGCTTAAGACCTGAGAGGATGAATAAAAGAAGTTTCATCACTGTATGCCTCTTTTCTAACTCAAAGTAGGGATTAGGAATTGTGAACTTTTTTCCATTGTAAACTAACAGGCATAATAATCCTATCAGCATTTGTATTTTTGCACTGGTAAGTGACTTCATTGATCAGTCTGTATCTACCTTAGACAATACATACAAAAATAATTTAAAACAAAGCATTTGGCCAGTGCAGCATGTGTGTCTGTGCAGGGACCTGCCAGTGCCTGCACCCAGCTGTAGCAGTCCTTGCAGATCCACCCTGGCAGCCCATCACTTCACCCAAACCCCCTCCCTTACCTCACACCACCTCCAACATCTCCCAGCTGCAAATCCTTCCCACTACTCGTCAGCACCAGATTTGGCAGAAGCTTTTTTACATAAATCTGTAACAGAGAAACCCATGGTGTTGGGACTGGGGGGGGACAGCATATGTATTGCTTTTGCAGGGCAGAGGGGAAACTCAGATTATTAAAGCTCAGTTTTCACCATTGGTGGAAAAAGTAGGACTAAAAGAAATGTTTTTACAAAGCATTTAAGCTACCCACCCACAGCATGTACTCAGCATGTGTATTCAGGTCAGCATACTATTTCCTATGAGTCACGTTCAGCTGTGCCTTAGCTGCATATTTTAGTCAGAGTGATCTTAGCTGAAGCTGATCTGTGCTGTGAGGAGGCTGGCAGTGTCCAAATTTGTTCTAGTATCCTGGAATTTGCTCCTTTGAGTGTTGTGACTCATTATAATCCTACAGAATTAAACTGTTTCTGTGTACCATTCCCACTGAGCTAATGAAATAGTTAAAAACCCCATCCGTGGCACAGAATAGCAACACAATTGTTACAGAATTAATAATACAATATGGAGGTGGGTTATATAGCTCAAATGCAGCTACACCAGCATTAACTAGCTGAGCATGTTGCTGAGGGAAAAAGCCAAGGCTTCTTTTCATAATGCAGCTGCCTGCTTCAGGTTTCTTATTACCCTTCTCTCAGCTAGTAGCATGACTATCATTTTTGGCTATACAAACGTGGGGGAATAGTCACAGAGCTGCTCACAGGAGACCACTCAGCCCACAGAGGGGTGGATGCTCACCCATGCTTGCTCTGCTGCCACTGGCATCTCCCAGCCTCTGGTGATTCATTGCAGGCCATGGCTTGGGTGCCATATGGGACCCCCCAGTCTCCCCAAGCAAAGTAACCACCAACCATGTTCTGTCTTCAAGGGAAACAGAAGCTCCAGCTCTAAATCCACCCGGTGAAATATCCATGTTGTCATCTTCCTCTAACCTAGCTTGTCCTGGTCCCATGAGCACTATAGAGTATCCTGTGCTGGAAGTTAGCTGCTCACATGGGTTTATAGCTCCTTAAGGCTTGCCCAGCCCTTTGAAAATCCCAGCCCAAGGACTTCAGTACTCGTGGTGTTGCAGCAGCAAGTTGCATTGTTAAGAGATGCTTTTTGTCTTACAGCTCTTAAGTACAACCTCTAATGCCTGTTAGGGTGACAGCTGCCACAGCCCCAAGGCATGAGGAAGCTCCAAAGCTTCTTCCACCACCAGTCGGGGAGGGGAATAGCCAGGAAGAGCAGAATGGAGCAGAGGGGAAGACCTAGCAGTTTACAAGATGGTTTTGTTTTCCCTGTGACCAGTGAGCTCACGCCAGTCACTGCAGGACTGAGTCCCTCACCCAGCCTTGGCTGCACACACGGAGGGGAGCAGCAGAATGGCTCTCCACACCCAGAAACCATTCCACCAGAGGCAGAACAATTTACTGACTTGGTGCTAAATGGGTAGGCTCATCACTTGGGATTACAATTAACACTGGAAGGAGATCCAAGAAGTTGTGGAAGTTTAAAGGGATGCCTGTCATGTAATATTCTCCTCAACTTAAATTATATCAAAAATCTGGAGCATATGCTTAATAAGTAAGAGCAGAATTAATCCCCTAGCTGTCAGCAACAGTGCTCTGAAATGGTGACTTACATCTAATTACATTTCAGTTTAAAGCCTGGTTGCAATCAGTTAGCTTCTGCCCTGGCTCACAAAGAGAGGAACCATGGCTGTGATGTGAGATTAGGAATCACTACTACAGGGGCATGTACACTTGTGCTAAAATAGTTAAAGCTGAATGGAGTCAACACCTCCAAACTCAAGGACAGTAGTGCAAAATGAGAGCTTGCAACCAACACCCACCAGCTCTTTATGCCTGAGAAAGGGCACAGGAAGGCTTCTATTTTTAATGCAGAGTTCAGATCCATTTCCTTCTGATCCTCACTCCAGCATCCATGCTGCCACCACTAACTGGCCAGGCCATGCCACACTACTGCAATGACAGCCAGGTAAGAGACTTCAGAGGCTTGTTTTGGGGTTCTTCAGGGAACCTATAATGCCTCCTAATAAGCAAAGTTAAGATAGGAGGAGCTACTAGACAGCATAAGCTCACACATTTTTAGGGTATTCTTAATAATGTTATGTTTCCTAAGACATTATAAGAGTGAAGCAATCTAACCAACTTAGAAAAGGCTTTCTGATTTTTCTTTTTTCTTGCCTTTTTCCTCCTAGATGAAAGAAACTTATTTTTCTGGCTTAATGTCTATTTCCATACCGAGGATGATATCCAACGTGGAATATAAGTGCATGAGTTTTATTAGCTCTGTTTCCTCAAATGCAGGTCAGTAGCAAAAGACCATATCCCCCCATGCTATTTGCTAGAGTTAATATTGCTGTAAAGTAAAAGAATTTTAATCCAGGAAATACTTCCTACAGCAAGCTAGTATAATATTTTGGGCCTACAATTTCAGACTAGTTTGTATCAACCCTCAAAATGAGGATTGGAACTAATGAGCTGCTGATGAACGAAAGGAACGGTGCCCAACCAAACAGGAATTACAAGTTACAATCAGCCTTTGTACTAAGATGTATCAACTCAGCTTTGTGTTCATTCCTAGTGTTGTAAAACCATATCTCATGGCTGACTTGGCCCACTCTGCTCCTCTGCACACTTGGATACCCCCAGCAAAATGCATTTTTTCCAACAGGGCCTGCTGAGGCCCACAGTAACTTTTCACAGTGCATGAAGTAAAGTTGTTGAGAGCAGCCTCTCTCCCCAAGTCACACCAGACTACATTAAAGTTTATATTCATATTGAAAAACCTGTCTTACGATTTCCATCAAAAATGTTTTTTATTAAACCCCCTCTAGACACAACTGATTGGTACTTTTAATAATGTATTCAGGCTTTCTCCCATCAATCATCAACCAAATTGTTCTTTCTTTTTTTTTCTTCCATTATTATTGAAAGATTAGCTCCACCATGCAGCACTAATTAGGAAGGAGGATTGATTGAAAAGGCAGCATTTCATTGAACAATTGTTATTCCATTTTTTTGCCAGGTTAAGGCAGGCTTCTGCCATTATTTTTACATAACCTAGCCCTTAGAGATAGAAGCAACATCCTGCAGAGAGCAGAAACGACTTGCTTAGGAATACATCTATAAACCTGACAAGAATCAGCATCCAGAGACTGCTCCAACTCCTGTCCGCAGTCTCTAAAGTTTTCAGCTGAAGTATAGTGAAAATGAGTTTCTGCAGTGCTGGATCCTAACCAGAGAGGAGAGTGGGTACTGCAGGTTTTCAGTCAGGAATCTTCAACAAAAAGCAACAACAAAAAAACCCTCCCTTGTTTTTATTTGATAAAAGAGTCTGTAGGAACTGTCTGTGTGAGGAGGGTAAGAAACTTGTTATTTTCCCTGGCATTGGGAGTGCAAATATAAGCTCCCAGCAGGCAGTTTTGCTAATAGGAATTGATTTAGTGTTAGAAGTGGTCTCTGTTCCATCCTGGGAATGCAACCTGGGGAGGGGTCGCCCATTGCAGCTGAACTCACATCTAATCCAAGTGAGTGCAGAAAGGACAATCTAAGGGGCTCAGACTAGGCACAGACACCCAGCACCTTCCCTCTCCCTCAAAAGTGAGAAGGTTGCAGCTGAAATCTGGACCTGTGGCCAGAAATCACACAGCAGCAGTATCTCTGTAGCAGATTGAAGCAACCCTGGAAGAGACATGCCCACTCCTTGGTATGTGCCATTATGCTTTTACGATATTCATTAGAAAGAGGCCCAAATTCCAAAATATGGATATCAGTTTGGCCTGCTCAGTGGGTCAGGATCTAGAGGTACCACTAGCTTGAGAAGATGAAGTTAGACAACATCAATTCCTGGGCAGGATTTGCGTTCACTTCAAGACATCTGAACTTGGAGCTGGTTGGGAGGAGGGCTGAGGCATGAAGGAGTGATTTCCCTATGAAATAGCTCCTGACAAACACAGAGGTGGCCAGAGGAGCTGCTCCAGCTACAGGAGCATCCAGAAGCCTCTTCTGAAGTGGAGGAAAACTGAAGGAGGAAGAAAAAATAGTTCTTTCTGGGAAATGAGGTGAGTTCATAAGGACATCTTTAATTATTTCATGAGGCCAGGGAGCTGAAGGGGTAACCAGCTTAGATCAGTAACTCTGATAAACTGTACTCAGTCCTAGCAGCTTCCTGAATAATCCCTCACAGGTCTCTTCCCTTGAGCCAATGGGCCTTCACAAAGAAAGAGAAAAGCCTGAGCACTTCTAGTAGCTTTATTTCAGGGTTTAGCCCAGGCATGACTGCACAGCAGCTTATTGTTTGTTCAACAGCACAGAAGGAATTTCTTTCTCTCTCCAACAGAAAGCAGGTAGATGGGATCCAGGAGAGGACCAGAAATATTCTAAATAGATAGGAAAAGGGTAAATAGAAAGACCAGAAATGTTGTCTGTAACTAGGAGTTAAAAGGAGCAGATGTGCTGTCCTCTGTGCATGTCCACTGCTGAAACCACAGCAGCCCAATTTCCAACAGGGTTTTCATAACACTACCACAATACTTAACTATTAATAGATTTCTATCAGGATTGATGGGAAAATACCACAACACAGATGATTTTATGGATCTTGAGAAAAGGTGTGAAAATTAATTTCATCAGGGTCAAGGAAGAGCAGCTTTTCAAGCCTCTCCTTATTTCTCCACTTCCTAAAAGCAAGTTCCTTGGTCTCACCTCCTTCATGAGTCTTCTTTCCATCTCAGACCAAACCAAACCACACTCGGCTCTTGCTGGCTCAGGCCACGAGAGGAGAGCAGAGGAGCTGAGGCAGTTTCTGTGTCCCTTAGGATGAGCTCTGAGTCCATCTGTAGGCAGTAAGTAGAAGGATGCATCATTCAGTTTTCCACCTTTGGAAGAATTTAAAAACCTGCTGAGATCACAATTTGCCATCATTTGACATTGCTCCCACTGTCTTCAATGCATCCTGGTTCAGGCCTCCAGGGAATCCAAGATTCTTCAATTCTTCAAGATCTCTCCCCTGAGGCAGGTAGTACTTCCCAGAGCTGTTTCCTTGGCTTTCTCAAGGAATCCCAGCACATTAGCTCCACCTCTCTGCAAGGCTCCTCAAGAATGTTCTTTTGTATAAAACATTGGCCCCGATAACTGCAAATGAAAGACAAATTCAGCAGATAAATGAGCTGGATATTATTTTATTGTAATTTAAACAATCATTTTTGAAGTGTGTAAGATTATATAGAACCTGTAATCAGAGCCAAGAGATGTCACTGAATAATACATGACATGATATAAATTAAGGAAAGAATGATTATATGTAATAAAAAGAATAAGAAATTTCTTCTTGCAGGAAGGATAGGAACCACATTATTGCTGAGCAGAGAGTGATAAAAATCATCGCCTTATGAATAAAGCAATGGGAAAAGGAAATGCCAGAGAGAATGGAAACAACCAAGGAAGGCTTGGCCAGGACTTAGTAAGCAAAGCCAGGGGCTTATAACTCTTCCCAACAGAACAGTGCAGTGATGCTCACAAATAATTTATTCCACAACCAATGTATAAACTATTGATGAGTATTTTTTTGTTTTTCAAAGGGTTTTACTTCCTACAACTTCTTGGCTGGTAAGAAAACTTGGCATAATGATGATCTGAGTCGTGTATAGAAAGGGAATTGTGAGCCAGCAGGAGAGCAGCTTCCCCTGTGCTGGAATTAGCTGTTGTCAGGGGTCCTGGCACAAAAGCCTCACCAGGCCTGGTGTTGTGCTCACAAACACCACTGTTCCACCCACAGGTTTACCTCATTCTGAGTCAGCTGATGGGTTAGAAGTGCATTCACTCCACGGCAATTCAGGCCTCCACCATCTCCTATATTGAGCAGCTATATAATCAAAGAAATTGCCTGTGTCCAACCACCCACTGTAGGCTAATCACTCCATACAGGATCATCAGCCACCAGGGTGTGATGATACCTCTAAGAATGTGGCAGCCTGGCAGCACCAACACTCAGAAGCTTCTAGCTTGTAAGGACAGTATTTATTACTGCCTGTCCTTCAAAAGCTTTTACCCAAAGAAAGCATGAGACACAATAACTTTTACCCCTTAAAGCCGAATTAGTGATGTTTGAACAGACATTCATATAGAGTTGAATGCCTTTTCACCCAGCTGAGAGGAAAAAGATGAGAAACATTAAAGATATGCCATGCTGAGGACAGAGCAGCAACATAACTGTGCCTCCTGTCCTGTGGTCTGAACTTCCACTGCCTTGCAGAATGAAAAACAAAGTGGTGCCCATATTCCAACCAAAAATGCTGCCACAAAGTTGAATGGCAGGGTCAGATTTGGTAGCACAAAGGGGTGTTTTCCGCAAAATTTAGTGACTACCCATAGTGCAAGGTGGCAGAGAATCAGGCATTCATCTGCTGGGCTTGAGAACTTCCACTGGAGATCAGACAAAATTAACCTTCTGTTAAAGACAAACCATGATGTTTCCAGGATAGATCTATAGTTAAGATGTGCCTTCAGCTTGAGAATGAGCAAAGTGCAAAAATCACTTTTGCATCAGTTTAATTATTTTCTTAAAGCTAACGCACTGTAATGACCCTCCTATCCCATAATACACCAGCCCTTCACAAGAATTTCAGCATAGGTACGACACCCTTGCAATTGCTTTCTTTCTTTGCAGACAGCAGGAGAAAATAACCTTATTAGGTTGCAGCTTGGGCTGGGAGTAGGAGGCAAAAGGGCTGCAGTGCTGACTGAAGAAAAGCTGGGTCAGCAGCCTGAGCTGGCATCGAGCAGGGCTCCCAGCTCTGCTGCCTGGGTGGAGCAGCAAGTTCCCCAAATCCCAGGATACAGCATTTTGCAACAAGCAAAGGGTTTGCTGGTTGGGGTTTTTTCAGTGCTGTGACTTCTGAAGAGGGAGAAATGCCCCGTTAATCAGGAAAGAAATTATGTTACCACAGCAATTTAGCATGCAGGATTGATTTCTAAATGAAAAAGATACACAGTCTAAACATCATGTCTGGAGTCATTTTATGTAGCATACATACTTCTCCATACTTTCTTCATTATAAAATATTAGTTCTTTCAACTTCTACAGCTGCTGTTGCTGATGGCTGCATATCCATTTTTCCTCCATTACCTGTTTACAGTGTATCATTTCCAGCAGACTGTCTCATAATGCTGGGGTACTTTTCCAATTAATGAGAAAAAAAAAAAATGGCATTAACGCCGCACCTTGCTTCATAAATTCATCATGTCTAAAGATTCTGCAGTGGTCTCCCTTGGCACCTGTGAGTTTGGGGTTCGTTTTCCAGCTCCTCTCACCTTCTTGGGGCAGCCATTGTAAAACCCTCCCAGTTTGTGCTGCTGTAAGGAGAGTAATGGATAGTTTTTGGTGGATGAAACTTCAGGCAAAGTTTATAGTTTAATATTTTGGACAGAATTTATAGTTTATTGTTTGTTACAGAGTAGTCTAGACAAATTTTTTTTCTGACCAAAAATAATCCTCTTCATTAGAAAATTCTATTCCATTTAGAAAAAGCTTTTTTGCCTACGTGGTGTTATACATCCAAGAAAGAATTTCTAGCAAAAAAAAAAGCTTTTTTGCCTACTTCAAGTGAGGGCTTGCAATCTTAAACTTTACAGTCACAGAAATGCATGAGCTCAGTCAAGTACCTTGGAAATTCTACTTCTTCTGAGGTGAATGAAACTTTCATTTAAAATATATGAAGAAAGCTTGGAAATTGTCTTTTCTGACTAGCAGTATTTACAGATCTTTTTTTAAACTCTATCTGTTTTTTCATGGTTGGCTTGCAAGTTAGAAACATTGAGAAATGCCTTAGTGAGTAATAAATATTAATGCAAATATTAATTTATTTAAGCTGTTTTGAAAGACTCAGTGTCATATCATGCCTAAAGAGACCCATTAACCACTCCTTGAAATTTTTAATCTTTTTAAATACCCATTATCTTGATAACCCTCTCCTGGTTTTCTCCATGTCTACTTGCTAAACATTTTGGATAAAATTCTGTTAACAGAGCCCAGTATATCAAAGAGAGAACAAAACAAGTTTAATAGGTGAATTATCCTTCTAAATTTTATTTTGCACTTACCTGGTCTCTTTCAGCAGAGATCTCAAAATATTTCATAAGAGCATATTGAGTGATAGATAAATTACACCAAATAACACCCCAGGAGGTAGTACAGTTAGATAAACAGAAACACAGAAAATTTAATTGTCAAAGGTCAAATAAAAAGTGATTTGTAAAACCAGGGCAAGCACCTAAGGAGTCCTAACTATGGTTCCTGCAATTTGCTCTATGAAATATGTCAAGCCTGATTTGCAACTTTCTTCATCCTTGTCTAATTATTTAGTGCAGTGCAAGACAAGTGTAAAACAGGAGTAAATTTGGTGCCAAATCAAAATAGCAAAGGATGAACAAGGGGGAAGACAATGCAGAACCCCTAAATGCTTGCCCATCATGACCAACTTGTCTTTGGTTCATTAGCTCTCTTGTTTACCTACCAACATAAATGAGAAATTCTGTAGTGCTCTGTTGACAGAAGGGTTGGCTAGTTATCAATTTGCTGATGGATGACTCTGCAGCAAATTAAATCATTATAGGTGTACTCTAGGTGTCATACACCTTTTTCCTTCTGTTTTTTCAGCAACAACATGTAGGTAGAATTAGAATTCAGATTTTTTTTTTTTTTTTTTTTTTTTTTTTGTGCTGTATATTGGGGCTAAAATTTGGGTCTTAAGTTTAACAGAATTCTCTTAAACATAGGCTTATTTCACATACATAGATATTTGAACATCTTGTTGCATAGGTGTCACTTGAGACTTGTATCATGACAGACAATATTAAGTGCAACTTAGTTTGAACAAATTATAGAAAGAGTAAAGTAACATTAAAATGCTCACTGAAGTACAAAGTTACTTATTTAGCAAATTGCTTCTCATAACATTATCCCTTCTTCTTACCAGCCAACACTTCAGAACACATTCATTCTCAGTAGCAACCAGCAATTTATATTAAAGCATTTGAGAGATTAAGAGACAGTCACTAGACCCACTGTATTTTGGATTCATCCTACCTAGAAACGAACTAGAAGTTTTATATTGGAAAGATACTTTAGTGGCTAGTACATATCCTACATAATAAAACACTGGTGGGGAGGAGGATATCTGATGATACTTTTTGTTTTCACTAACCACAAAAACTTTTAACTCTATGCCAGTTCAGATGTAAATAGTTTATTTTGACACAAAATGCCTATGTTTTGAAGCAGTTTGGCTGGGTTTCACTGTAATGGTACATTCCCCTGCTGTGAGCTTTTGGTCCATGCCCACCTTTGGTTGGGACATTTTTCCTCAGCAGTCTCACCTCCTCTTTTACAAAACAGCCTTTTCCCACTACTTGTAAGACCTACATTTGGCTCCAGCTGGGGTAAAGAATGACAGTAACATTTTCAACAGCCTAAGAAAATTAGAAAAAATATAATTCAGAAACTGTATTTGTGCCCATTTCATTTTTTTCCTATGAGAATTTATTTTTTAAAATGTTGATAATTTCTCTTTTTTCCTTGACAGGATAAAAGCCAATGCTAGGAAAAAAAACCTTAAATTTTCATCAAGATCAAACCTGATGTCTCCCAAACTTTAAATCAAAAAAGAAAGACAAATTACTCCTTAAAAAAAAAAAAAACAGCAATATCCAAAAAAAAAAAAAAAAAAAAAAAAAAAAAAAACCCCAAAAAAAAAAAAAAAAAAAAAAAAAAAAAAAAAAAAAGAAAAGAAAAAGAAAATAGAAACCAACATGCAAAACAAAGCAGGCATTTTTTTTTTAAATCACAAAACCAGAAAAGACACTGCAAAGTCACTTTTAAATTAATAGCAATGCTAGCTCATTCTGCTGAATATGATATTAAAAAATCTGTCTTGAAATATAAAAGGTAAGATACCAGGCTAAGTGTTTTTTACAATGATTCTTTGACTAAAGTGCTTTTCGTGGTACTGTCCATCCAAAGACCTCACAGCAATTTTCCAGCACTGATGCGCTAACTCCCCTGACATTGACAAATACACTGCTGTTCTCTTTAGCAGTTATGGGAGCTGAGTCACAGAATATAAAATCTCTCACAGGAGGCTGTACGAGAAGCCAAAGTTTTCTAGGTGTGTTGGTTCTGCAACTCAACAAGCAGGCAACTTCCTGCACCTTGCAGGTGCCAGATTCAAAATCCTCAGCTGTACCCTCAGCAATGTGGGTCCCACAGGCCCCTCCTTGCCCCCTCTGTGACAGGGGCCTTTTCTGCAGCTCCCATCACCACCGCCTTGTCAACAGCTCTTACCTAAAGATCCTTAATTTTCCCTCTCTGAAGAATGCCTGGCCACAATTCTAGAAAGGTCTAGATGGAGGATTTTATGCGCTCTACGTGAAAGCCACCCTCAGCTGCAGACCTACCCTGGGACACCTGACTGTTGTGTCCCTACACCTGGTGCCTCTTCCCAAGCTCCTGTGTTTTGCTCCACGTGCTCCTTAATATTCAGTTCACTCCCAAAGCATCTCCCTCACCTCACTCCAATTCCCACTCAAGCTGTCTGGAGAGGGGGTGGGAGGGTAAAGACAGGGAGGAAGGAGAAAGTCTGCAGTTGAATGGACCCTGAGATACATTCATGCTACATTGAGGAATGGTGTTATCCTTGCTTTCCCCACCTCCCTTCCTCTCCTCTCTCACATCTACTTGCCCACTTACGATCTTTATTTCTCTCACAAAGATTTGATAATCCTGTTTCAGGACAAGAGGAGGGATCATGTGTGGCAGGAGTGAGGGGTGCAGGGGCTCACAGTCCCCTCCCCAGCCCCAGGCCAGGGCTGCTCCCCTGTGCCCTGCCCGGGGTCTTCCCCAGGCGGGGGCTGCACTTTACTCCTGTACATCAGATGCCCTGTGTGTCTGGGAGCACATGGAAAAAATGCAAGCTATAGAGGAAGTAAGCCCCTCAGCTTGGCTCAAATGCACTTTTCAATGTTTAACCTTTTAAAATGGCATCAGCATTGCACCACAATTAGTTTTTAATATATCACTGCCTGAATCCATGTATCTTTGTTACAAGTATTATATTTGCTGTAGAAAACATCCTATGATGACCTGCCACTGCAGCATTACACATCTGAAATACATTCCAGCATTAATTAATTTATTAATTATCATAAAATATCAACGTCAACTATTTTCATCATGCCGTCAACTGGGTGTGTACAGAAGCTAGGGAGTACACACACCTTGTCTGAGGTAACACTGGTTTGCATAAATCACAATTAGGCAATGATTACGGTGAATAATAACAGAAGTCACAGTACAGCACATTCATCTTAGGGAAGATGAGAGTGACCAGGGTGAGAAAAAGACTCCAAGATCAAATGATCTTGCTTCTGCTGGCAGCAGAGGCTGGCAGATGAGAAATACAATGAACCCAAAAGGCACAAGTGACTAAATTTACCATTGGTTCTTGTAAGTAATGTATGATCAGTAAAACCACATTGGAGATGTGTTTGAAGAACATGAGGAAATGGGGAAAAGCCTCACATTAGGTGAATCTTCCTGGGCCATGCCTTGTTTTCCACAAAGGCAGCTAGTAGTGCTGGAAGTGAGCTGTGGAACAGCCCTTCATACCAGAAAAACATACAGCAAAACAATGTTTCTTCCCCCCTTACTGAAAAGAAACTACAAACCAGAGTTCCTCCTCAAGGCTTCCTAGCAGGGCAGTGGGAGCTCCTTTTCTCCTGCTCAGTTTAGCAAAACCATGCAGGAAAGGGAGGTGATAATCCCCTGGCGACATTTCACTTAACACTTCTCTGGGAGGCAATAATTCCTGTGTGCCACAGGAACCAGAGTAATGGAAGCAGGCTCTGTCTCAGAGAATTGTGTTAACGTACTCGCAGCATATAAAGGACATTATTATGAGCTTAATCCAAGTTTTGATGAGAGCACCGTAAAGCTCTTATAAGGCCTTTGTGACATTAGGCACTTTCACTTCAGAGATGGTGCTGTTTGGCAATCTAAACACTGAGAAGCTCCAAACAAAAGCAAACCCAGGCCTGACCCAAGGACCAGACATGCAGATGGATTCCACACACTGAGGGTAAGTGAGCCACATCCTCCATCCCTTACCTTCAAGGTGAGACCAACAGTTCTGGCTTCAGTTAATAAGCAAACATAAGTACATAGACACAAACCCAAAAGTAGTAAAGGGTCACACTGGAGCTTTTCTAAATTAGGCTTGTATGATGAATTTCAGTTCCTAATTCACAAAAGAAGGCTGGGAGCATAAAAATTGGGGAATTGACCCCTAGCCTTTCCTTTTCTGGACAATTTATTTCCTCCCTAGACATCCCTTGGCTCATCCACCTTGTAGACACAGATTGTCTTCAGCTTCTTTGTACACCTAACATCAAGTTTTCTTCCAAGCTGGTTTGTCTCCACCATCAGTAACAGCAGTGCTTACTGCAGCCCGCATGCTAACCTATTCTTAAACATTTTTAAGGGCTGTTGTGTACTAAGACATGTTTCATGAAGAGATGGAGAACATAAGAGAGAGAGCAGGAAAATGGGGCTAACCAGGGCTGAAAGTGCTGGGACATCAATACGAAAATGTATCTCTAAATTACGGCCTTTTCTATTTTTAGCTATCATTTCAGAAACATCAATAATGATGGGTACCACCTTTGTACCTCAACTCTTCAATGGCAACTTGTCCTCGAGACTTTGCCACTGCTGCACAAATAGGAGATCCTCCCCAAGCAGACAAGGAAAGCAGAGCAGCTCTGCATGGGACTGTGCCCAGTGATTTAGCTGCAGAGCTGCCACTCATTTTGCCATGTTACTGTGGAGAAGCTAATTAGCCCCACTGAGAGTCAAGCTTTATTAGCCTCAGTGCATGTTTGTTAACCTTGTCTCGCCATCAGGGACAACACTTGGCCAGCAGAGGACAAGGGTCTTTGCACCAGACGCCTGTACACAGACATGCCACATGTTCTGGGTCTGTCCCTGGTGCAGTGTGCTGCCCCAGTGTCCCCAGTGCCGTGGCCAGGTGGGGAAAGTGGGGGCATGATTCACCCTGCTCACCATTTCTTTCCCACTATTTCTCTCACATGGGAAAAGGGGCCTGCACCAGTTCAGCAGAAACAACATTGTGCCCCACAGCTGCTGCCCACCCTGGGAGTAACCACAAACACTTTATTACAACAGCAGGGCAACTTCAACTTTGGAACTAAGCTGATGCTCACTCTCACTAAACACTGTCACCAAGTATTTGGCACCTACACTCCTGCTGCTCTAACTGCACTTTAGTGCCAACATTACTTACTACAAGCAGGAGTGAGGATACCTGGTGATGGGCCACGCCTTGAGGCACCTTGGCCTGAACCTGCCTCTCCACACAGGATGCAGGAGCCTACACGCCCATGGCAAAGCAAAAAAGAGAGAGAGAGAGAAGGAAGTGCTCAGGGGCTGCAGCTGCCATGTTCTGGAGCAAATATGGAATGTGTATGTGCATGGAGATTAGGTCAGACAATGGCTTTAGGCTCTCTCCTACCCTACAAAGGGAGGAAAGAAAATAATATCCTTTATCTGAAGAAAAGAAAGTAAGGGAAACCATTTTGTCAGGACCACACAGAATCACCAGGCCAGAGACAGGAATCCTTTTGGTTACTACTGAGAATTTAAATTAAGGTTGTCCATCACCTTTAACAGAAATGTCTCAGGTGACCCAGGGCGTTGGGATTTGGCCTTTTGGCTGCACCCCATGAGCTCATTTCACTTGTGGAGCATTTCTGGAGTCTGTTGCCCTTCTGTACTGAAACGGCTACACAGATCAGGACCTGGGCACGAAGATGCTCCCCGTGGCACCCTAAGCCTCCAGGTCTGCCCATGGCCTGCCTTCTCCAGCCATCCCTGGGCTCGAATGAGCACATCCCTGCAGTGACTCTGACAGGCACACACTGTCTCTATGGCAATGAGAGACAGGAAGAGCCTGGGAAAGATGCTGCAGAAAGGACTGTCTGGCACCAGGAGGAGACAGCAGAATGTGCACAAGACCAGAGGGAAACATTCCCTGCAGGCTTAGGAAAGTGATGTGGCTGTGGGATGACAATAAGGGACCCACAGGAAGACAGCAATAAGTGTCAGTTTGCTTCAAGTCAGGTGTTCATTGCCATTAATGTTTTCATTACCTTTTATTTATAATGGATTAAATTTTAACTACGAACTACTGTAAAAAGTGTTTACTGCACACCACCCAGCTCAAACTTCATCAGGCTCCTGAAAACTGTGAAATGTAACCTTTCCAGCTTTCTAGTGCAGAACTGCACTGCATGATATGTACTTTGTTGCAGCACAGGAAGGGGTATTATGAAATAACAAGTACTGCGTAAGAGTACTTTCAGGTGCTCTCTGTATTTGTGTCAGGCTTTTCCCTCTTTGGAAGAACTGCACTTAAAAGGCATTACATTAGCATAAAAACCACATTTAACTAAAAACATACCTACTATTATAACTGATGATTCAGAACAGGAAAGGAAAGAAAGTAAGACTTCTAATCCACTCTTCCCTATTTGTTTGTTTCCTTTTTAACATTTCATTCAGACAAGTACAATGAAATGGCCTTGCCAGGCTTAGCCTCTGTTTATAGCTATCTTTCAGTTCTCAGGTACTAGTGCCTTCTTGCCTCATATACAGGAACAAGAGAATTATGTTTTAAAATGTACATGTTTTAATTTTGTCAGGATTTGACGTGTCACTAGAGAAAATGCAATAAAAGTCTACAAGTTTCTGCTTCTGCTAATAACTACTGATCATGATCAAGACAATATGACAGGGATTATTAGTCACAATAATTGTTACAATTCATATTCACAAATTGGTTTTAATCCTGCATGTACCTATTTGCTTTCAAAATCCAATCAAAACAGAAAGGTCAATTTTCTACTTAAATCCCTAAAAAGAAGTTATCTACAAAAGCTGCTGCACTTCATCTCTCAGGGGGGCACACTACGGAATGGGGCAAATTTTTACTTGCACCAAGTAAATTAAGAAGCAATATAGCATGTATTTGCAGGCTTACTCACCTGTGCTGTATCCCTACCACATGCTCTTCCACAGCCACCTATTCTCTATGAGTGGGTAGGAGTGAGGGAGAAAGTGGGAAGGATGAAATATTGGGACAAGAAGTACATAATCCTGAAGTCACTGGAGAAATCAATATGTTGGTAATGTATTCAAGTTCCATATGTGTGTGTAAACAAAAGATCAGGACTTACATATAAATCCGCATATGGTATATGGGACTTCTTCTGAAACAGCTCCCTGAGACATATATTGCTGCCCTACTGCTGTGCTTTTCAAAACCCACATCTTTTCTAAAAAGTCTGCACCTAGCAGATTCTAACTTTGTGTGGGTGTGTAACCGACTTGGTTACCAAAGAAACTAGTTCATGTTCTACACCACTGAAAACTAATATTACTATTAGAATAAATAATTGGAAGGAGAGGAAAGGAGGGGGAAAGGGAAAAAAAAAAAAAAAGAGAGAGAGAGAGAATTACTGCACTGCAGATTTGTAACAACCAATTAATGGCCAGGGAGAGAAATGCCATAGCCTCTGTCACAAAATTTTCAGTCTCCCTACACCGACCGAACAAGCCTTTGCTTTCAATGCAAATATTTCAAACCCAAGCCTACACTGCTGTGTTCACGCACCACTGCACTGCCTACACGACGTGTTTTCTGCATAAGTGAAGGAAAGTTGCAGACATCTTGTACTGTTGCCAAGACACTCTGACACTTGCTCAGAGACACTCTGCTGCTGCCGCTGCTGCTCAGGAATCCTCTGACTCCCTGCCGCACCTGGGCACTCCCCGGCTGCTTACACCTTCTGCCTTGCTTTCCCATAGCATTGGATTTGCCTCTCTTCTCTGCAGCAGCATCCACCTGTATATGTGGAAGGTATACAAAACCCCAAAGAGCAGAACCGGACCATTTCCTTGGGGCAGAAATACTGTATTACTTCATGCTCGCTGCGCTGCCAGGGTAACACCCATATGCTTAACGCAGCCTGGCGCCAGCACCACCAGCTGCTCGTTCAGCGCTTTTTGGCTGGTTTTGCCCCAGTGCCACACCGGTGCTCTTGGTCGCTGCCCGCGGCCGGCGGCAGCTCCTGCGCGGTGCCGCGTCCCGGCGGGGCGAGGCCCGGCAGCGCTGCCCGACACCGCCGCCCCGCGGCNCCCGGAGCCGCCCGCGCCTCCCTTCCCGCAGCCCCGTCCCGCCTGCCCCTCTCCTCCCGCGGGCGAACGCGCGGGGAAGGCGGCGGAGGAGGCGGTGGGAGCCCTCTGAGGGGAGGGAAAAGGGAAACTGAGGGCAGAGCACAGGAGAGCGAGGAAGAGCGGAAAACTCGGGACCTAGTGTGGACGCAGGACACAGCTGCGCCTTGTGCAGCAGCCCGGCAGGGGCGGGGATGTGGCCCCGCCACACGGCCAGGACTCGGCCGAGCGCGTCCCCAGAGAGCCAGCGAGCCCCTTGGGAGGCTCTTTCCAAGAACTGCAGGCAAGGGGACCCCCAGAACATCGCAGTCAGTGTGAATGGAAGGCGCTGTTTTCCTCACAAGAACTAATCGACTCTTTTTTTTCCCAGGTAATCCTCTGTTTACAGTCTGTGGCTGATGCATCAGCGGGCTGGTGGCATCCCCAAAGAACGCTGAAAGCAGCAGAGACTCAGCAACGGCAAATGGGAAAAAATTACAAAGCTTTACCAAGAGACGCTGGAGCTTAGCAGTAACTCTCGACCCTGAACTCCACCTTACCTTTTTCATTGCATTTTTTTCTCACATCTGTGAGTTTGATTGTGCCAAAGCCTGGCCACTATTCATATCGTACTCCCTTTCCTCTATCAAGCTGCAGCCAGTTTCACCCTTGTCCAGGCCATTCCATGCCACCTGGACCTCTAGCTACAGATCAGTGACCCAGGGGTTAGTGTCACTTATCTTGATTTTCTCTTTCACTCAGAGGATCTCCCAGCTCTGACAAGAAGACAGATAACAAATCTCAGAAGCCAAAGCTGAGTTCACCCACCTTACTGCAGCTGTTCTCCACTCAAGCCCTTTCCTCCCATACTTTTACCCAGACAAAACTATGCTTCCCAGCTCTCAAACATCAGAGTCCTCAGGCAGTCAGACACAGCAGTGAGAGCCAAGGACAAAGTCTGATGTTCAAGAGGGTGTACAGCTACGTAACTCATGAGTTTTTTCTTTAAATTGTCTTTCCTCTCGTTCCAGTCACAGCTACATTCCAGCACCTACAGCAGATGACGCAGGGTCTGGCCTCCAGGGAACAGACTCATTCCATATGCAACTCTGACTCCTTCCTTAATTGATCCTGGACACCTAAAAAGGAATGGCTTAATCCTAAAAAAAACTAATGTGCCAGTGTGTAAGGAAAATGTATGTTCACACTGAGGCCAAATTAATGTCGTTTTGGCACCTGAAATTAGGTGCTTCTGAACATTTCAGTGCCTGACTGCAACATGAATGCTCTTTAATACATCTGTATATAAAATCTCGAATGGGGGAGGGGGGGGCAGATGTCTCTAAAACAAATGGCTTCCCATCCCCCACAGGAGTTCCTGAATCCATTATTGTCTCAGAGGACCCACTGACAGATCTGAAGTCTTAATATATAGACTTTGACCTCACAAGCCGAGAAGGAAACTTTTCAAGGGAGAATAAAACACTCCCTTTACTGTGATTGTTGCTAGTCTTCTCTGGCAACAGAAGAGACACAGAAATACAAAGAGGGGTGATGTATGGTGATGGAGAAAGGCACTTCTCCCTGTCCATTTTCAACTCCTGTAAGTAATATGTTACTCAAGACCAGGATTCATCCTCTCTCTGTTATATCCCACCCGCTGGTTCCAGTTCCCCTCTGCACCATTATTCTCCATCAGCTGCCTAAGATTTCTGTATCTTCGTGCACCTCTCTTCCTCTCCATTTCAGTCAGGCTAATTCACCTTCCATCATATCTGAGAAGGATGCATTAAAAAAAAAAAAAANTCTCCCTGAACTCAGCAGAATTGTCAGGGACCAGAGCAGCCCCTGGCTTCCAAAAAAAGCAATTGCAAAGCCCCAAACTGAGCATGCTAAATACAGTGTGGTTTAAGCAGCCATCTCTTAGGAACCAAACCATCTGCTAAGCATGTGCAAATAGTGACTTTGGAGATTATTATGATTTACTGAATTTTGGAGGAATTTTACAGGAACAGCAAGAGGAGGGTCTAAGTACTACTGTGACATAAGTATTAAAGAATAATGAAATACTGGTTTTAGTTTTAGGAATATAATTCATCTCCCATGAACCAAAATGTAAGCTTGCAGCAGCCTTGAGGGGAAAAAAAAATTACTCTTAATGGTTTCCTCAAATGTACAGTAAATTTCACTGAAATACAGAACAGTCTTTCCTTGTATGATATTCCCATGCAGTCAAAATAAAGTGTGTGCTTTCAGGTGCAAAGCCAAACTCAATTAGTATTATACACAAACCAGAATATACCCTGAATTCTGATCATAGGCAGGCTGATGATTCATACTGCCATGGTGTGCACATTTGGATTTGCAAGGAAAGCCAGTGTACAGCTTGATAAGGGGTTTTGATCCAAAAATAGGCACAGATGCGATTTTAAACATTTGCCTGAGAAAATTGCCTGAGACACTGCTTTAATTGTGTGTCATCTAATGCTGATGGGCACTTTCCCAGGTAGAACGCCAGCTCCTCAATTAAAATGTAAAGCAACATGTAACATTTACAGTAATGTAATTCTATATTCATGAGCAAAAAGCACCACTTGGAATGCAGCTTTCATAGAAAGCAAACCCAAAAACCCTATAAAGATCAAATGTACATCACATAGAAGGATAATTCCCTGCTTCTCTTTTTATCTTAGAAACATCAGGAACAATCAGGAAATCAAGCCAGTCCTATGAAAAGCATGTAAGAGAAAAAGGTATCTGATGTTTTCTTATTTTGAATATACACCTGCTTAATTATCTGATGGTTCTGAACTGAAAATGTATGCCTTAAGAATAACTGACCTCTCTCAAAGACTCTGTGCATTTCACCTGCTTATAAAAGGTACACCTGTGACTTACTGATGTGGGTTTCTTCGAGCACTGTACATTCCATGCTTTGTCATGAGAGACTTGTAGTGTTTAAAAATAAAAACAGGCAGCCTTTTGTCTTACCCTAAATACAGTACTCAGAGAAACCTTCTCCTACTGTCCTGAATATTCTTAACATGGCAGTGTGGGGAAAGCAAGTAATGGGACATTTCTAGAAGCCATTTAAATATGGTTGTGGTATGTTTTTAGTGAACACATGTTAACATAAGGGGTGTAAGAATGGCAAATCCCTTGCTTTATGATAATGTGGCTGTTTTGTTTGTCGTTTTGCTTCTTAAAAGTCCTAAGAAGCTCCTCTTCTATTTTCTCTTGATTATAGCCAGTCCCTGGCTTCATTCATGGGCATTTACAGCAATGCAGGGGAAAGATATGTTTGTGACAGACAGAAAGGACAGCAGCAGCTCAAGGTACAGAAGCACAGAGGTACATCCAAACTGCTGCATCCAAACACATCCCTGGTGCAATTTTCTGGTGTTTGTTGAGAAAGCACTGGTGCAGGGCTGTAACAATGGCCATCTGGGATCCATATTTGTGGGAAGCTGAAAATGGGCTGGTTAAAGAGTAGGTAAAACTCACTTCCCCTTTATGATTCATTATATTGCTTGGCTCATGTCACCATTAAAAAACAGTTGATAAAATGTAACAAAGTATAATGTTAAGAATTATCTTACGGTAAGGGTTCTCTGGTCTGAATAAAACTCAGCACTGGTTTATCATACTGTATTTCCTAAATAATATTAAATTGCTGATTATGGTCATTCCACTCCCTGTAAGAGCCAGACAACCTGTATCATCCCAGTTTTAAAGATGGGGAAACTGAGGCAAGGAGAGAATAAAAGTGAATTCCTTACAGCAGCACAGCAGTTGTAGAACCTGATTCCTGCAGCTTTCAGTCCTTGGTCTGTCATCTGTGCTGCATCCTATAAATGATGCAAAACCCCTGTGATATTGTCTAAAATCTACTCAATCTGATACCAGTCCATAAAGACATTCTGAAAGACTGGAGAAAAATTACAAGGTTTTTTAAAATGTCCTTTACTGAAGGTCTCTTACTTTATAGCCAACAACACTGTCAATATGACTCAATATGCAATCTAGATGCAGGTGGAAGAACGTGACTGAGCAGTATGAAGACAATTCTGAGTCAGTGTGCTGTCCCAAAGCTGTACATCTGTAATATATATTTGATAATTGTTTTACTAACAGCTTGAGAGACACAAAGCCTAGCCAAAGGCTGTAAAGGGGATGCCAGTCAGAATATGAATAAGTAAAGCAGGGAAGAAATAGGTTGATCAGCCCTGTCTACACAGCTTGGCTGCTCTGCCAGGGGCTTCCATCAAACCCACGTTTTGTCTTGAAAGAGAAAGTAGGTGAGCTAGGTAGGAGCTGTTCACTGTGCTCAGTAATAAGTTTCTTTGCATTTGCAAATCACAGGCTGTTTTTCTTATACTTAACCAGTATAAGGTGAAGTATATATCTGTTTATATACATATATATAAACAGATGTGGAAGTGTGACATCTAACCTGTTCTTTGGCCATATCTTCGAGTCACAGAAAATAGTGCTGGCTGAGAGAGTCCTCAAAGATACCTAGTCCCTTCTTCTACACCAAAGTGGGGCCAGCAATACTGACATCACACCTTATACATTTATCCAGCTTGCTTTTAAAATCCACCAGTACTGGAAACCCTGCACCCTTCCCAGGTGACCCTTCTGCTGCACATTACTATTAGAAAAGTGTCATCATTAAAAAGCTTTTTTAGTATCCTACTTAAACACCTCCTGATTTTATTTAAGCCTATGTAAATATATTATATATATATATATATAAAAATAAGCATTTATTTACATATATTCCATATGTATGGTGTATGTGTGTGCCTTCACATACACATGTGCATATATGTGTGCATGTGTATGTATTCATTCCTAAATCTGAAATCAGATGCTAACCTATTTTAATAGCTCCATGTGTTTTCTTCTGCTTTCACTTGCAACCTACTTCTTTCACCCATTTTTGTATGAAGGCATATAAACAAAAGAGAAACAACATTAATACTATTCTAGGAGTTACACTCTGCCAAAATCTCAATATCTCCAGACATATTTATTAAACTCCCAGTTAATGTTTTGTTTTATACTAAAACTTATCTCTTAAAGCAGTGCTTTACCTTTAAAGTAGAGAAGTCACACATTTTATACACTTAACTGTGATAGTTAAAAAAAAATCCTATTTTCTTAAAATAATTTATCCACAAATGAAACCTCTTTTCTATTTTGGTGCCTTGAACCCTGAATACTATAATTCCTTTTCTAGTAGTATTCCAGTATCAGAATATTCAGGGTTATTCTAATGAGAACTTTGTATTGTGAACCCAGGGTAACACATACACAGCTATGCTTCTTCATTGGCTCACAGACATTTTTTCCAAAGGATATACTGTTTAAGTCTGTCCTCTTCTTTTAGACAAATTCATGTTCTGGATAAAATTTGTGCATTTCCTATTTTTTTTAGAAAGCTGCATCATCCAGTTATCTAATACAACTGCATTCAATTAACATCAACAAGACTGGGACACCAGGCAGATTTATTGTGTTGTCTTGTCCGCTTGTTTTGTTCCTTAAAATGTAGTATGAAAGCTGTAAATTGACTCGTCTGCTTATATTAGCTGTAGCATTTCAGTACATCAGGACCATTCAGACCACATTTCAAAATAAGAACTTAATCCATCTTTCTGCAAGGAAGGACTTTTTTTATCAGGCCATTATTATTTATGGTGAAGGAAAGACCTTTCCCTAGGTCTGGCAGAAGTGTCAACAGTCGCTCTTTTAAAATAAACAGGTGAGAGGCCATGATTAATAGTCTGGTCAATCGCAAATATCAGACGGTGGAGCCAAAATATAGCCAGAGGGAGACCCACAGGTTTCAGCTTAAGAAGCAAATCTAGATCTAAAAATATATAAGGGAACCCAGATAAAAGCAGAGTGCATTTTTGTGCAGCCTATGCCAGTATGCAAGGGAACAGATCCATCCTTCCTCTCTACTGAGCTTTCATACACACAGAGGGGGGAAAAAAGGAAAAAAACAAAACCACACAGGCTCCCTAGCTCCCTGTTACATTCCAGGGTATTTTTTTTTTCAATCTGTTCATGTTAATGGTACAATTGGGGATTTCCAGTTTTTGTGTCATCACTGCCAGGAGCAGGCTAATGGAGCATCTCAGAGCCAGAGCACAGAACTGCAGTTCCAGCCACACAGGGCACTTTCCTCTTTTTATTACACTCTGTAAAAGATGTCACACATGCTTTCTCTTAGCAGTCCTCATGAATCAGCAAAGAGCTGCCGAAGAGTGACCACCAGGGCACTTGGGAAAGAATCAGGTGCCAGCTGTCAAAGTATTTCTTGGTGAAATACACAAGTATTTCTTGGTGTTTTCGTATGTCTCTCTATCCACTTGGAGGAACAGGCCAGAGAGGAGCACTTACATATTTGCATTTTACAGGACAGACTGCAAAGAAGAGATGTTGTCACACAGGAGCAGGAGGGAGGATTCCTTCCCTTTTAGCAAATGCAAAAAAATATTTCAGTTCCTGTGATTTCTGCCAAGATCTGCATTAGCAAGTCCAATGTGTGGAGTGTGTGTGTCCTGTCACGGGTGGCAGCACGCCGGGGCACCGGGGAGTGCAACGTCAGAGGGCACACACAGCCATGGCTCTTCCTCCTCTTCTTTGCCTCTCTCTTCCCTTCTGTCTGGTGAACACTAGGGGCTTGCACACACTGAAGAAAAATTTCCAGCATGACTGATTTTGTCGGTAGCCTGTTTCAGGGAGGTAAGAAATCAGCCGTCTTGAATTCCAGCAATGAAATCTGTGGATGCAGATTGCAAAATATGCGGCCATCCCTTGGCAGGGTATTGCTTCCTGGTTTGTACGCTGGGTTAAGAAGGCAGCTGTTCTTTAGACAGCCCCATCCTTCACGACCCAAAGGACTAGTGTAGAGAGAGAATACATAGGCTTTGTGATGCTGCTTTGTTCCCCTACTAAATTTCTGCTTTCTCTGGTTGCACAGTTTAAAAAGTCGCCTTAGTTTTGGGGTTCTTAAGCTCTGATCATGCTGTTTGTGCCCATGATGCCCCACTCCTTGGTGCCACCCAGAAGAAGGTGGGACTGAGGAGAGGAAAAGAGGCAAGTGAAGTTTCACTGATTAAATATAAACTACTAACTACACTGAGACCAGCTTTCAGTTGCCCAAGTTGCTTCTAGAAAGCCCTTTTTAGTATAAGAAAATTGTCATCCTTCTGTGAGAAGTGCAGCATGTATGAGTGAAAAGAGTGATACTTTTGTATAATATTCCTATTGTGATGGGACCCAGGCTGGAAATATGGAGGATGCCTCCTTCTGCTTCACTTTTCTGTTAATTGCAAATGGACAAAAGTTGCAAGTTGTGAGGATCCCTCACCAATCAGCAATGGGAAATTATCATTAACCTTGTCTGTGCCCTCACCAATTTAATTGGCATTGGCCCAGGTCCCAGACCTGAGGCCAAGAAATACAGAGCAGAGCTTGGTGGGGTGATGCAATGAGAGCTACTTCTCTCCCCAGCCATCCTGGACTGGCTACATGTCATCTTGACCCTTGGTACAAAGCACAGGGTCTTTCCATGTCACCAGCAAGACTTTCAGCCAGTATAAATGAGCAGAACATAACCAATGTCAATAAAATAGGTTTTGCAACCCTTAGGAGTCTAACCATAATTATTAAACTCTCCTTGAAAATTTTCTTTTTAGTTCCCTTAAAAAAAAAAGTCTTTGTTACCCATCTCCTCACTGTGGGTAACCTCATTCTCTCCAAGCTCCAGCTGGAACCTTCATCTCACATTTCTCAGTGCCCTGTTGCAAAAAACATTTCCCATTCGCAGAACTAAATCCCCTGCACATGCTCCTAAAATATCTTCTGTGGTTCCTCATGCCTAACTAAACAATGCAAAATCCTGACTCTCTGCATACCTCCCACAGCCATCCCAGCTGCTCCTGACACCTTTCCTTTCCCCTAGGCCCTCCTCACTCATCCGAAGTTACTCATCAGGAATCCCCTCCTCCATCACTTCTCTCCATTTTTTCTTTCACTGGACCACTTTTGGGGAGGTAGGAGAAAGAAGTTATTTTAAATAAAATCTTGTCAACTTCTTCCTCTCACATTAGCTTTAAAACTTCCCATCATAACAAGATTTGAGCAGATGCTTAAAGATCTGCTCATTTCTGGATGTTCAAGTCATCCTAAAGCCCTCTGGCCTGGTTTGTGGGTTTCTTGACCCACCAAGGCCTGGCAGGCCCTGGGAATGACACCGTGGCCTCATGCTAACCCACATGACCTGTTTGGTCTTGAGAGCTTCTGAGTGTGGGTCAAGGCAGTATCTTTGCAGAAAGTAAACAATGAGAGTAAACAAATGCTTCCCAGCAGACAAATCTGCTCTTGAGAGCAGACTTGAACCCTGTACAGATGCTGCCTTTTGAGTCACATCTTCCCCATCTCCCTTTTAACACTCTGTCCCCAAAAGTAGCTACCCTGAGGCATTTGCTTTGAAAGGACATAATCATATTGTTCCCCCCTTATTATCCCTATTCCCAGCATCTGCACCTCATTGTACGGTCATCTCTTCCCATCATTCTCTTCTTAATTTAGTTTGGAAACTCTCTGGAGCAATGAGACATCATTATCTATTTTGTAAAGCGCCATTCAGAGCTGTAGCAGAGTGGCACACATACGTGATAGAAATCCTACCCTTCCATTTTCCCCCAAAAGAAATGCAGAGCGGGTTAATGCTTGGTGTCACTGTCCAGCACGTGCTGCTGGCTTTCCCCTGCAACAGAGGCGAGAGCTCCCTGGGCTTTGGTCTGCACAGAGTGCTGTGGAAGGCCTCCAGCTGTTCCACTCCTGACAACCACATTCCCACAGAACACACTTTGATGGCGATTTTTGGAGTGCCAGAGCAATGATGCTCAGCAACAAGGTGATTTCGCTACCTGCAGAGCCAGGAGCATGCCGGTTTCCCCTCTGGTTTGGTAACATCCACAGGGTGCTTGCAGCATTGTAATGTGTAATGTTCTCGGTGCAGTTCCAGCACTCACAGCTGAGCTCCAGTAGCACATGTCAAGCTGCCTCTCATTCCCCTGTATGTCCCTCCCCTATGGGCAACCCCACAGTCAAAGGCAGGGCAATTCCTTGGGCTAAAGAGAGGCAGAACTTTGTGGGGTGGAAACCTATGGCTATCTTTGGAAAGACATCATTTCCACTGCAGCTAACAGCACAGCCTGATGCTGTTACAACAGGCAGTAAAACTGACACTGCTCTGGGAAGACAGAGGAACATCTAGCAGAATTGCAGATACATCAGGTTTTTTGCTCTATGCCCCTGCAAAAATGCATATATTTTGTTAATGGTTGGATTCAATGATCTTAAATGATTCTATGAGTCTTCCTGGGGTCACCTATAGCTTACCCAAAGTGAATGTGCTGAGAGCTGGTCTAGATGTCAGATCCTCAAACTAGTTTTCCTGAGATACCCTGGAGAACTGCAAATTGGCCACTGGATGGTTACTGAAACAATTAATAATCTCCCTTCATTTTTAATAATGATGAAATATCTTTAATGGAGACCCAAAAAACCAGCACAGATGATACTGCCTGCAGCAATGACAAAAGTTCTTTACTTGTTGCTAACGATGTAGAGCACTAGGCACATCCTGACACTCCCCTGATATACAACGAGGTGAGTAAGCCTGTGTTCAGATCTTTGTACAGTCATGGGCAGTGAGGGGAAAGTCCTGGACTGGGAGACAAGAGGCCGGGGCTCTGAAGCCTGACCTAATACTGAACATCACCTAAACTTGGGTCCAATCCTCTCCTATGTCTGTGCTTCTATTTCTACCTTTGAGATTTTCTCTAAAATATAGTCCGATTAAATTTTCTTTCTTAAACTTACGTAAGACTGAGACAGGCAGTGGGGACTCACCTCTGTGGGAGTGGAACGGAGCAGGGGCACGATTGTTACAAACCCCAGCATCCCTGGACTGGGCATTACAGACGCAGCTGCACTGACCTCACAGGCAGATCACTTTCAGAGTGATTCCTGGTCTTGGGCATGAAATCCAGAAGAACCAGGAGATGTTGGGACCTTACCGACCTTGGCCGTGCTCAATCAACCCACTCACTTGCTCACCACGTTACAAGTGAAACACGGAAAAAGTTTAGCACTCAAGCTGTGTGACCTAGCTGTGAGGAGACAGAAATGATGTCAAGGTTTTGTGCATGAAGCGCTCATGACAAAACATTAGCTTAGGTCAGACACTGCTGAAATGTAAAAGGGAGGATGACTGTCAGCCTATCAACAACCAAAACAGGGAGCCACTGCCGTTTTATGCAGCAACACATGTAACAGCTGTCAAACAGAAACTTCCTTTTCTCAGATTTGTAAAACCACCGGCCTGGGTAGTAACTGGACTCCCACTACCAACACCTCTGGATTGGGAAGTAGCAGCTTGGGCCAGATAACAGCGCTGGGAATCAGCGTGCCCAAATATGCCAACAGCCAAAGCATTTATGCTCGTTTCTGCTATTTAAATACAATTTGTATTTAAAAACCAGGCCGTGCCCCTGGACCGCATCCGGCGGGGACGGGCTGTACCTGCCCAGGTGGGCAGCGCGCTCAGGCACACGCCGCCGGCGCTGCCGGATCGCGCCGAGGGGAGCGGCAGCGCTCCCTCGGCACGGCGCGGTGCCGGCAGCAGC
>VZRO01006317.1:1542089-1656035 GCA_013397915.1 Daphoenositta chrysoptera
TTTACCCTTCGTCTTTTTCTTTTTTCCCCGTTTTGCTTTTATTTGCTGTGGGTGAGCGAGAAGGGCAGTCTGACTTGGTTAAATAATTTTTTCGGTGTCTCTACTCGCGTGGCAGTTGTGCTCCCGAGTTAAGGCGTCTTGGGCTTCGATAGACTCAAACTTCAAAAACAGTTAGGTACCAGTCTGTCAGGCTGCCGAGAATGGTTTTGGGGGCTGCTGCTGTGTCTGAACTGCACTTCTGCATGGAGGGGGGTAGCACAAAACCTTCTCACTGCTCATCAAGGCAAATGACATAACTCAGCAGCTTATTTTTAGTGGGTAGTGTTTTTTTCCCCTCCACTCCCAGCCCACCACCACCGGTTTCATAGATGAAGAGAAAATCCAGCCCAGCTATAGACTGCAGGCATGGTGCAGCCTGTGCTGCCGGTTCAAGTTAGAGCGGGCAGCATCTTCCCACTTGAGCAGCACGGAGTGTGCGAGTCACAATCTGACAGGACATCTCACCATACTATATATCATAACATGTCGGAAACCTCCGCTTCTTGAAGCTGGTACTCTAGTTCATATCCCAGTAGTTCTGAACAATCTTGGGAAGAAAAACAAGGAGGATAGATGCAAAAACTGAGTGTTAAGAGGGTCAAGTTCACTCAAGAAAAAAGAAAGGAACATTTGGAAATAACCAGAGGTGTGGCTAGCTCAATCCTGCACATTTTTGCTGTTGCCTTGTGGAAGCCCAAAAGATTTCAGCATTGCTTTTTTTTTTCCCCCAAATGTCAAACTGTCAGCCCATATAAAAGCCAATGTTAATTCTTCTTAATCGCTTCAAGGAGTGTCTCTTCTAAAAGGAAAAAACAGATGCAAACACCTATTTTAAGAGGCTTCAGGGAGACCTCCCTCTTTACTAAACAGTGAAATAACTGTTACAGTGAATTAATTTCTATTTTATTTCCACCGTAGGCACATACAGAACTGTGGTACAGAGCCACTCAGTATTTTCTGTTTTCCTTTTGACATATTACCCAACATAATGAGCAAACATTTAATGAGTGTCGACTCACCAAGTACAGTAACAGCAATGTTACTGGCGAATGAGAAAACTCCAGAGAAACTGTTGTCATTCCTTCATTTTCTTGTACTGTGAATTGCATTTGCATCCAGTATGTGCACATTTACTCAGTCATAGGATAGTAATGATAATGGATTTTTTTTTCTCTGTGCTGCTTTCTCTAGAGATCTGTAGTTTTATCAATAGCAGAGTGACACACAAATAAATGGTACTCAGAATCTTTCCGCAAGCAAACTTCTGCATAAGATTTATCACATCAGCAAAAGCGGTACAACTTAGAAAGTTCTGTCAGTATTTAACACAGCCTCATTTTTAATAGATAGAATTCACTAAAAAAATTATTATTTTTCTTTTAGTGAGATAATGAACACCATTGCCATTTGATTGTTTAGACATTGTCAGGCATATCTGATACATTTCCAACTCTTTACTTATCTACTTGATTCCAGTATGCTTTGTGTAGAACAGATGAAGTGCCTTGTCCTGATTATGTTTCTGTTTGTGGGCAAAAGCAGGCTTAGGCAGCTGCCTGTCCAACCTTGTGGATGGCCCCATGGGTCAAAGAACAGCAACACAGGAGGGAGGGCTCCTAGCTCCCAATATTATTATATCTCTGGTGATGCAGGGCTACATCATTTTGTGGTTACAGGGCCCACCAAGGGGAGGAGAAAGAAAAGGGCGGCCGCCAAGGTTTTCCTATGCACATTCAGTTGCATGAAAGGGAGAAGGGAGCAAAGGCAACTCCAGCTGCAGTCCAGAGCCAACCCACTCAAAGGGCTGTGCTTGTAAATAAGTGACCTGGGTGAAACCACAGAGTAAATCCCACTCACATTTCTGAAGCTGCCGTGTAGGCACAGTCAGGGCAGAGAACCAACACGGCAGCTTTTGCTTGTCTTTTCTTTTCTGGAGGATGACCTCCCCAAGGGAGAGGTTCTGCTTTAGAACAAGTGTCAGGTTGGACTCTGGCTCCTCCCACATGGCTGTTGCTGCATCTCCACCCACAAGCAGGAGGACGGGAGGCACAGAAGGATGGTTGCCCTAGGCAGATGCCACCTGCTCTTGGAGCACATCTTCTTGGTTTCCTTACCTGCCATATCCCACTTCATCTGCCACAGAGGGAAAAGAACAAGCCTTGAGCAGCTAAAGCTTCCCTAGTCATGTGCCAAGGGAAGGAGATTTCCCCCGATTTAGGCAGAGGAAGAAGTCAGCTTCTGTTATTGTCCCTTAGTACAGGGATACAAAGTTTTGGGCTCTTGAGTAGTGAAAGCTGAAACACAGATGGTACTGTCAAAAGTTAATCAGTCTAACATCCAAATCAATTCACTATTCAATGAAATAACTCTTGTGGTGACATCTCTAAAACACTCTGGTTAGCTTAGTGCAGTTCCTCGTGGGCACCTGCGTTATCAGCCTGGGAAAGTCACTGTTGCCAGTACTGCACGATACCTTGTTGATGGCAGGGAAGGGATTCTGGGCAGGGCTCAGCCTCAGAATTGTCTCCTCCCGGGGCTCAGGTGGCACTCCCAGAGCAGGAGCTGCTGAAGGGCTCCCACTGTCAGTGCACATCTGCTGGCTGCTCCCAGGACAGCCCCAGGTCCTGCTGGACACACAAGCTGTTCCACACGGGGTCACTCCTCATCAGCAGAGAGGTGTGTGGCTGCCTTACAGAATAGTTTTGATTTGGAGACGACGCCAAGTACTCTTTTATTTCTTATTTTTATTCTTATCTCTATCCATAGTTGTCATAGCTCCCCATAAGTGCTTACACCATTCTAGGCCTGCCATCCCAACGTTGCGTTTCCAGCTGCCATAGTCAGTAGCAGAAGGGAGAAATCTAAACATATCCTCAATCTCTGGTCTTGAATAGGTGTTCCAATAAAAAGCCTTGGTAGAATCTCAGATATGGAAGAGATGCATCCTGAGACTGAGATATCGTGGGAGGACAATAATGAAATTTTACTTGCTGCAGTACCTGCTCTATAGCTGAGCATAGGGAACTGGCATCCCGTGCTGCTGGTGTGCAGGACGTTTTTTCCTCAAGATTCGTCTTTCAAGGGAGAGAGAGGTAGGAAGTAAAAACACCTAATTGAAGAAAGTGTGCTTTTACCCCTGTATTTCCAGTAAGTGCTTAGAAAAGGAAAAATAATTGGGATATTTGGTATGGACCATCATGCAGAGGTTCAGATGATTATATAAAGTCTGTAGAAATTGTCTAAGAAAACCTAGTATCCCACCTAAAAATAGTGTTAGAACAGCCCCCCTACCATTTCATGGTGATATTTTCACTTGTAGCAAGAGACTTGTTAGGTTAAAGTCATACAGACTCACTGGGAATACAGACCTAGACAGATTTTTTATTCCTCAGAAAATATGTTCTAACTTGGAATTTGAGAAACTGATCCTTTTGAGTCTGTTTATTCCTGTATGCTTACAGTGAGTTAACTGCATTATACTAAAGATTTTTTTAATTAAGGATTTCCCTTTTTTTGCAGAAAAATATTCTCTCTTCCATATCCATTACTGTGTTTATCACAATAACATAGTGCTAATATTTTTGTGGCAAAAACTCTGCTTAAGATACCAAGACATAAAGATGAAAAGGGATTGAAATGTAACATGCCTTACTGAAGGGGATTGTATTTTCAGTTTGCTTCTATAAATATCTGTAGATGACAGGGATTTTTTTCTTAAAGAAACCTTTACTAACTACAAATTTTTAGAAGTGCTTATACATTGCTCCTCTCATATAAACTGGCCATTAATTAATCTAGATAACTGACTAATATGTGTTTGTACACAAACAAAGTAAAATCAGGTATTTCTGTTTAAGCACACATTTATTTAAGAACTTCATAACTTCTGATTACTGCAGAACAGAACAGTTTAGCTTCAAAATCTTGCAGACCTCATACTTGTTGGGATTTTATTTCCTCTCTCTGCTCCTTAATTATTCTGTTCCTGTTAACGTGTGTGTTGGCACGCTCTGTCTACGGTCCTCACGGATTTCCTCACTTACTTTGTACATGTGAGGAAATTCGTGGAGGAAACAACCGTGTTTAGAAATAAGCACGTTCCCTTGTCTGTGGTATTCCCAATTGCTTTGCTGTACAAACATGGCACACTTAAGCCATTATTTCCAAAGTCAGTTGAAGTGGGTTGTGGTTGTTCCGCAGAGCCGAAAGCTGGGTCTGTTTCAATCCTGAGTAGCGCAAGGTACCCTTTTTTTTAGAAACTTTTGGCTACTTCTGAATGCCTGGACACAGGCAGTCAGCTGTGGATCTAGCAATGGATGTAGTAGGTCTCCACCTCCTCTAGGTAGCTCGGGCACTAAAAATACTTCTGGGGAAACAGTCAATAGAACATACAGTGCATTCTGCTGAAAACAAAATAAAGGATGAAGTCATGTCTTTAGAGCAAGGCTGTAAGATGAGGGGAAGAGTCCTAATATAAGAAAAACAAGGGTGTGAAAGCAGCAGAAGTGCAAGCCTGTTGTCATAGCAGCACAATGCTGCAGGGCTAAAATGTATCTTATGCGAAAACAGATGAGAATTAAGATACGCAGGTAAGATCCAGGCACAGCCAGGGAAGAGCGAAGGTAAATAGCACGTAGCAAGGACAGTGTTCAAGTGTGTGCAGAAACCCCCCTGAGCTCCCAGTGTCAGCAGCAGCAGCAGCTCCTCTGCGTGATTCCTGCAGGCAAGAGGGTTTGGTCTCTTCTGCAGGCACTGGGCAGCGCCTGGAGCAGAAGTCCTAAAGTTGCCTGTGCCTGGGAGGATGACCACATCCCACTGGTGCCTCCCACCCTCCTGCCCTGATCCAGTAGCACCCGCCGGGACAGGGCCCCTCTGCTCTCCCTCCTTCTTCAGCCCGCGGTGCGATGCTCCCTCCAGCCCTGCGCTGCTGCCAGCCGAGCAGCCCGTGCTCGGAATGCCCAGCATCCTGTGCTGCCTTGCCTTTCCTGCCTTGGAAGGTCAAACTTTGCTTCCCCTCTAACGAGCGGAACCCACGGAGGACAGGTGTTTTCAATGGGTGGCTGGATGTGTTGTGTGTGCTGGGGGCATCACCCCTCAGGGGGAGCACTCAAGTGGGCAGGGCGGGTGTCAGAAGCCAGGGACATCTGTGCGTCACAGCCACTGAGACCAGGCCACCCCCAGGCAGTGCCACAGGGCTCGGGGAGAGCTGCCGGGGCTCCCCACTGACCACATTTGTACTTCCCAAAAGCTGTGACAAGGCCCTGCCTTTAAGTTGGGGTTTACAGCAGGAGAACCCCTCTCTCCTGTTGGAGGAGCCGAGTTGTTAATTAACACTGTGGGCTGTGAACTTGCAGCTCTGAAGGTTTCCCTGTGGCGCAGGAGTTGTTTCTCAGGCTTCTGCTGGAGGAACCCTTGACAAGAGCCCCCTGAGAAGCAGTATAAGGATGGAAGGGTGTTCATGGAGGCATCTGAGGTGCATGGAGAAAGCCACCGGTGGTGGAACTGATGCAAGATCAGACACAGGAGTGAAGTTTTATTGTTTTTTCCCCATCACGAATAATTGATCGCATTGCTGCACACCAGGCTGTGCGGAGAGGTTTCTGCTGCCCAGGTGTCCTGTCCTCCAGCAGCAGTCAGCCCAAAAACCAGAGTGGGCTTCTCTTGGTGGAACAAATTCAGGCAGATTTACAAGGTGATTCTCAGAATTCAGATGGTATTGATTAGAAAAGCTTCTCCGCTTCAGGTTAGAGAAGAAAAATCATATCTAGTGATTTTCTGTAGCTACCAAGAAGACAGATGGAAATGTAAATGCACGCACATCTGCCGCTTCGAGCACTAATAGTTGTCCCTCAGTTGATGGCTTGTAGTTTAAACAATTTTTAGATTTTATTTTTACGAAAATTGTTTGGAGAAAATATAAATCACTGTGTTTTGGACAGCTGAAAAAATCAGTTGCAAAAATAAATCCCATGCCTAATTAGTATCTTAGCGTCTCTTCAGGAAACCTGATTGTAGGACTGAGTAAAAGAGCCAAGCTACTCATAGCGATCCTTGCTGCTTGCTCTCCAGCTGTGACTTCTGATGTTTATCCCGAGCCATCAGGATCTGTTGGCTTCCTCCATCGGCTTCCTCTTCATCCCTTGCTAGGCTGGCGTGGTCGGGAGGCCGCTGCCCACCACTCCCTCTGAGCCTCTGCCCTGCGCCCGCAGCCTCGGACTGACAGCAGGGCACAGCCCTGGCCAGGGGCTCCCTCGCCCTCCCCCTCTGCACCTTCTGATGAAAATGCACTCTTGAAAGTTTAATTCAGCCCGTGTCTGCGGAACCCACGGTGGGGTTTTTTTGTAAATTAATCTGGAAGCTGTGCAAGTCTTTTCCCTCTCATAACCTTTTTACGTTTTGACTGAGGCCACCTCTTGACGTGAATAAAAAAGTACACTGCAAAGGTATGAAATGCCAGAGATTACTGAGATCATAGGAAAAGTGGAGAAATTTATTGCTGTCCATTAAAGGCATTTTCTCCTCTTCATTTTTCTTGGCACAAGTTACCTGTAAAAATTACTAAAAGAGTAAACCAGCTTCTCATAAAAATGAAGTGTATATTTAAAATTATTGTCTTCATCCTGCTTTCTAGTTTTTTGGTCTTGAACCCAAAACAGTGATAAAATTTTAAACTGTAATAGATAATGAGTTCAGAGCCTTCTTAGTCTTTCCGCCATAACCATGAGATTAGACATTGCTGTCCTTTTTTTTTTTTTTTAAATGAAAGCTGAGATTAAAAAAAAAAATCACAATACTTCAGGTTCCAGGACTCACAGGAAAAAGAGACTTGGGTGAAAATGACAGCAAAAAAATTCTAAGAGTGCCAACACTGAAGAGCGAAGCTAATATTGAATTTGAACCATCAGATGGAGACTGCGAGGCTAAATAAGGCAAATAATAGCAGCAACAAAGTAATATGGCTTTGCAAAGATGATGCTCCTGAGAGTAAAATACGTCTGTGCCAGATCATTTGCAGTGCAGGAGGACATCCATATATCCAGCTAGTTTTGTCTCATTGGCCATTCATCGACTGTATGTCAAGTACAAAGTACAGCCGAGTCCTTACCATGAGTGATGTCCCCTATAAACACCACATGTCACCTCTCAGCAGCAAAACCAAACACGTTTTTGAGGGATATATGATAAGCAGGAGGTAGTTGTACACATCCTTGTGATTAAAAATGTTGTCTGTGATTGACCCAGCTCCCAGGAGAGTCAGGATGTGTTTTCATGAGCTGGGCATGGGAGCTTGTCAAAGACTGAAGGGTCCCACTGCGTGTTGCTGTTGCTGTCACTGTGGAGTTTCCCTGGGAGCAAAGCTGTGCCACCAGCAAGGTGAGAGCCAAGTGGGACACTGGCAGCTGGGTCCTCGTCCCCTTTGCCCATAGAGTTGATTGGGGTAGGAGATTATGTAATGTGAGCTTAAAGGATTTCTGGGATTGGATCATTTTGCAGATGAATCAGCAGTTTCTAACCCATCCCTGCTGGGATGGGATCTGTTTCCTTCACAGGGAGGCTGCAGACTTCTTTGTTACCTGATTAAATTAACAAAATTCTGGTGATACCTGCTCACTTTTGAATTAAAGAAAGGATTTCTCAACAAAGCAAAGGCGTACAAGTTTTTCTCACCCCTTCTTGTAGCTTTCTGCATCTTTTGCAGGGACTTAAGAATAAAAACAAGCTTTGCTTTCTGTCCTGACCAAGTATAACCCCTTTGCCTTCAGGCTCAGCTTTGATGCCACTGCTGAAAGTTGTGCCAAGCTCTGTACAGTGGAGAGCTGTCTCACAGAGCCCAGTGTGGGGCTTGGCCATCCCAGAGCACCCAAACTGACCCCACTGCGGGGCTCTGGTTCCCAGCACCCGTCTTCCTGTGCTGGTGGCAGAGGTAGGAGAAGCAGCAAAAATAAAACAGCTTGAAGAATTTACAGCCATGGCTTTCTGAGGCCCTGGTGCAAATGGCTTAGCCCAGGCTAAGTGAAAGGATTTTTGCTTCCTGGCATCTCCTCCTGGGCCCACGGACAGAACCAGCTGGCAGGGCAGTGCGATTTCACCACCTCTCATTTGTCAGCTGTGCCACAGGCTTTAACACGGCTTGGTGTGGAGGTGTGAGATCACTACAGCCCTCATCTGGAGGTATTTACCAAAAGGGATTTGTCTCCTGGTTGAAGCCATCTTTCCTCACTGTCTAAAAGAAATAACCGAGTGAGCACGGGACTTAAAGTAAGCAAAGACCAAGATGTTACCAAATGCAAATGACTAAGACTACAGGAAAAAATTGATCTAGAAATCTCTAATGTGGTGTAAGACATACATTAAAACACCATTTTCGGAAGGTAGAGGGGAAGTCCAAGGAATGGTCACTGTTTAAACAATGGCGAAAGGAAGAGGTGGAAGTTATTATTTCATGTCTGAAAACTTTGAGGGACTGTATGCCACCATGGTCAGGGAGCTTAGGTGGTGCTGTGCAGTTCTCATGCTGCAATGCTCTGGCATCTCAGCAGTAAACTGCTTTTTGGTTCCTTGCACTGTTAGCTAGCTGAAAAAGCTGGGAGTGATGAGCAAGCAGTGCATGTCTCCCTTCAAGAAAAATCATTCATTCAGCTTTTGTTATTCCTTTAAATTTCCCTTTCTCCTAATAGGATCAGTAAGAATAGGAACACCTGGATAAATGAGGATGTGGTAGTCAGCCATTTGTCCCAGAACTAGGTGCCAGGTTTATTCCGAGTATGGTTACTTGCTGTTACAACCCTCTGCACTGAGGAGTGCAATGTGCATTGTGCATTTGCATATCACTAATGTTGTCCCCATCACACAACAGCCTTTCCTGTCAGACTGAAGTTTCCTGGGGGACCTCCTGGTGTACCATAGGCAGGCCAAACTGCAGACTGTGCAATCCTTTGAACTCACAGGATGTGCCCTTGTAAGCTCTTGAAGCTTCTGTTTTCTGTGGAAACCAGTCACCTGGGGTTATTAGAGTGGGCTCTGGATGCGGGTGGAAAAATCTGTGTGGCTGCAGCTGAATTCCCAGCATGGCAGCAGAAAGGAGAGTGCCATGGGACTGCAGCTCTCATCAGGGAAGAGGCAGCATCCTGTGGCTCACAGGCTGCCACAGGCAAGCAAAGGGAGAAAGGAGAGAGAGCCTGCAGCCATGCTGCAGCACACCCCTGCCCTGCGCTGAGGCAGCAGAGGGCTTTCCTAGCATCAGGGCTGAAAAAAGTGCAGATAAAGTGATGTGTGTATCTTGAGAGGGAAAGTCTGGGTCAGGATTCCCAGTGCTGAATCCTTGGGCATGCTGGTGCAGTTCTCAGCATACTTTGTTGGGATGGAGGGAATGGCAAGTTTTGCTCTTCTTTGGCTGCTTGCCGCCAATTCAAGACCAAACATTGTGGCCACTGGCAAAGCTCAGGATATATCTCATAGCTGCTCTAAACTGCACGAGCTTGCAGCCAGCTCTGGGGGCTGCTCAGCTGCCAGGATATGCCGGGACACAGAGCTGTCTGCCTGCTTCCCTCTCCCCAAAAAGCCCCATTGCTGAGAGGTGGGATGGGCAGGTCATCCCCACGCAGTGCCCAGTCCAGCACTGCACAGCCTCGGAAGCAGCAGGCCACTGCTGCAGAACAGGCTCCTCAGCCTGAAATGATCATTTCCTAGAGGAAAGGAGTATTTTAGGTATGACATTTAGCTTCTAGCCTTTCACTAAAGATGAAGTAATAGCTGTGATAGATGAGGTTATTTTATAACCTAAATATTAAAAGAAAGTGCTTCAGATGTGGAAGGAAGCAAATGCTGCAGTGAGGCAGGGTGGGTAAATAGCAACACACACTGTTTGATAAAAGTTGCATGTCAGTTTAGTTTCTTCTGCATTGTATCACTCCACAGATCTTCTCTGAAGGAGTTGTATTGTGAATCTAATAAAGGCAGGAAATTCCTTCTATTCCTCCTGGTTTCCCTCAGCTGCGCTTCTTTATGCGATGTCTTGTTTTATAGCTGTTGTCAATGAAAACCATTCAGTAGCTCCCATTGCAAAAAAATTAAAATCAGATATATGTCTTTGATCCAGTAAATCAGGGAATTTTTGCCAAACCGTAGTGATACACATTAGAATTTGTACCCCAATACAGCAGAGCTTTGCAACCCCAAACTGAAAAGACGGGAAGTATTCCCCGTAGAGGTTCATTTCTTTGTCATGTTCCTACAAATCTCCTAATTTGTTTTGTTTTAGAAGAAAGTTGTGCAAAAGACCCTAATCTGTCACATAGACAGTTACATTTGCTCTCCCACCACAATGGAAAATTTTGCTTCTCACCATGGCCAGGTATTGTGTTCTCACAGTACTGTGAAAATATTTGTTAGTTCAACTCATTTCTCAAACTTCTCTTTCTAATAGCAGTACTGAACTGTTATTTCTGTAAAAAAAATTAAAGCTTCTCAAATGTGGAAAAATACACCCCCAAGCTGCTAGAGAAACAAGATGAGAATATAGGAATGTTGTAATCTTTGTCTATATGATGTCGCATTATCCTGGGGAATGGAGGCAACATAGCTAAATTTATACCCATCACAGACTGCCATGTAATCACAAAACAATCAGATTGATAGTACCATATAAATTTGGGGGGGGGGGTTGCTGCAAATAAAGTCACTATGACTGTTTAGTTTCAACAGATACAGGAGGTTAGGCAGGATTATTAGGAATTTTTTCCATTGCCCCCAGATGAGTGTGTAAGTTCTACTGCTCTCCTGTACACTGTCTTCTATTTCTTTAAACAGTGTTCATCATCAGAAAGAATGATACACGTTAGCAAACTCAATATTTTATTTTTGAAAAACATTGTAACCCCAGCCTATTAGGGCTATTCTCTTGCCATATTTTAAATTTCTTGTTTCTTCTATGTTGATTTAAATGGATTCAGAAAAGGTTGCACGAGTCTTCTGTATTTTTTCAAGAAGAGGTGGTAATTTTTTCTGCCTTTCTGATGCTCAAAAATAACTGACTGTTTTTGGGGTCAGAGCTCAGGAATGGCAAGTTACAGAAGCATGAGAAACAACTTAAAAAGGAGGGGGCACTAAGAGCTGCTAGACCTAACAATAACCTACAAACCCTAAAGTTAGGGGACCCTCACTAATTAACAGAACCTCTCAGAGGGAGCAAGAGAAAACCAGTGTCCGTCTCTGCCATTGCTTCCTGCTCTCAGACTACTGAGGATTTGATGGGGGAAGAAGGGAGGAGAAAAGAGGGCAAATTAGTTAGTGCCAGCTACCTTTTCCCTGCTGTGCCAGCAGTCTCTATACGTAGGACATGCAGCTGTGGCCTGTCCTTTACTCTGAGCGAGTGCTGGTCCCCTGCACTGCCAGTGCATCCTGCACAGGTGGCACACCTGGGCATGGTGCTCTTCTGCCTTCTGAACCTCAGGTTGATCTTTTGAGAGAGTAATTGGGTAGTCCTGAGCACGACACTGGCCGTGGACATGGTTGGGCTGTAGCTGAACCTGTTGAGTTTGCTTATTTAGAGAGGCCAATCAGCAGATGCACGTGGCACGTATGCAAGTCACATTATGCCAGAGTTACCAGCAAAGGACATAGGGGAATAATACCGCTGGTTTGATGCATGTTTCCTTTTTTTTCCTGCAATGAGTGTGCTATTAATACTGCAGTCACCAGAACTTTTGTTGTTGTTGCTTAGATCAAATAGAAAAGGGACGGCGGTGAGGAGCTGCCGTCGTTCTGGCTGCTGCTGTGCGAGATGAACTGATGAATAACGTGTGTGATTTCTCTTTCCCTTGTAGTTGCACTCTGCAGTGACCAGGATCCAAGTTCAAAGACCTGGTTTCAATTACACGTTTGCCCATATATGTATCCTGAACAATGACAAGACATGCATAGTGGACGACATAGTGCATGTACTGGAGGAATTAAAGGCTGCTCGTTCTTCTAATCGAACTAATTTTGCAATCACTTACCCGATTACTCACTTAAAGGATGGCAGGGAAGTGTATAATGGGCATCAGCTCGGTGGGGTTACTGTGCACAGCAAGGACCGGGTGAAGTCTGCGGAAGCCATTCAGCTCACCTACTACTTGCAGGCAATCAACTCCTTGAATGACATGGTGGCAGAGAAGTGGGAATCCATTTTTTGTGACACTGTTGAACTTTTCCAGAAATCCAACAGGAAAGTCAAAATGTATCCTTTCACTTCTTCTTCGCTGAAGGAGGATTTCCAGAAGACGAGCAGGGTGTCAGAACGCTACCTGATCACAAGCTTGGTCCTTGTGGTCACCTTGGCCATTCTCTGCTGCTCCATGCAGGATTGTGTCCGCAGCAAACCCTGGCTTGGCCTGCTGGGATTGCTGACAGTGACCCTTGCCACCCTGACTGCAGCTGGGATCATCAATCTCACTGGTGGGAAATACAATTCCACCTTCCTGGGAATCCCCTTCGTCATGTTAGGTAACTATCTCCTCTCTCTCTTTTGTGTGTTTGTGCCTCCCTGATGCATTTCCCAGTAAGCAGAGAAGCATCACTGCATGGTTCCTGTTGTCTCATCCCTGCAGCACTGCCCCATGCCAAATCCACACTGCCTCTTTTCCTAAACTGTTTTTGTGGTGCCTGGATATTAAAATCATGCCTGGGGCTCCAGTATGGTGTAGCACAATGCCGTGGGATGTGGAGCCTGTGCAGTAGCAAGGAACAAGGATGTGCAAATGCCGTGCCTTTTGCAGAGAGGGAGCCCAGCTGCTGCTTCTCTGTGGATGTTTGATTCTGGTTCTGGAGGGAGACCTTTGCAGTGGTCCCCATGCAACACTGACAGCGTCAGCTGTGCTGGCAAATCAAAGGGCTGCCCATGCTGGGCATTTAGGGAGTGCTGGCTCCTTTGGAGGCCAGAGCGGTGCTGTCCTGGCTTCACAGGTGCCTGCCTGTGGGATAAGAGCTGTGGTTGGTTCTGGGTTGCATTTCTCCAGAAGTCCCTGTGTTGGCTGAGCAAGCATAGGGAGGGTTTCACAGCCCTGGGGGAGAGAGCTTTGAGACCCCTGGCCAGGGATGGACCTGCAAGCCCAGCACCAGCACATCCCATGGCAGAGGGTTATGGAGGGAAGCAGCACCGGCTGCTCCCTGGCTCCCGTGCCAGCAGAGACATCTTTATCCCCCTGGGTTTTGTACCACCTGCACTCACTGTGGAGTATGGAGTGGTTTTGGTTTGGTTTGGTTTGGTTTGGTTTGTTTTTCTTGAGGGTAGGAAAGGGGAGGACAGAAGTGTGGTCATCTTGCTCCCATCCCAAAGTCAGAGCCCTCTCCTGCTGGCAATAGGGCGTTTGTGGGAATGCTGCACACTGTACCCAAAGAGGCAGGAGGACTTCATGGGAGACAAAACGGGAGCTCTGGAGAGTTCACAGCCTCTTTGTTTGTGTTAGGTTCATAACCAGTGTGAAAAGCTTTGTGCACTATAGGTGTTTAATATGTCCTTGTTCACACCATTATTCATTTGTGGAGAATAATACATGCATTGACTTGATCACAGCTTCCCTGGCTGAAAATCAGTGCTCAGTAATACTTCACGTTTCAAGTGTAAGAGTGTCTCCACTGACTTAGTCACATCATGTAGTGATATGACACGTTTTGAGCACAGCTATTTTTATATCCAGCACCAGGTTCCTGTGCAGTGCTGGTACTGTAGTGCTGTAGCACTGTGGTATTGTTGCACTTTAATTAAAGACTATGCTTCAGTGCATCACACTACCAGTTAACATACGGAATATATTCAGTGACAAACAGAATTCAGCTACATTACATCGGCTGTCATTTTCAGATGACATCCATGAAAATTAAACTACATTGTAATCTAGAGGAAATACAGCACAAGAAAGTCAGAGTCAAAAGAAGGGTATCTTTCTGACCTAAGTCTCTGGTTTCTTTGGTGGGTTTTAATGCCTGTTCATGTATTATAAAATTCAGTTCTTCAAACTAAGTAGTGTATATTAAGTGTAACTTTAGATAGGAGGGGGTTTTCAGATGTGTTACAAGAGTAGCAGAGAAGCAGTCTAAAGTCCAGACGTATTAAGTGAAAGTACATGGGGAAAGTGACTCAAAAATATGAAATATTAGCTTTGTTTAGGGATCAAATATCTGCTCACTGGGACAACCTTTCAGATCTTTAATTTACTAATAGTGACAATGCTGAGACTTGACATCCTCAAAGACTCAGAGATAACTGTGAAACGTTTCACATGTCTATTTTAGTGCTCCTTTAAGTGCCGAGCTGTATAGTCAACTCTGCTTTTCTTTTCCTTTTTTTTCTTTTTCCTGGAATTTTTTTTTTTTGGTCTTGCTTGGTTGAAGTATTACACTCTTAAAAGGGCAGCTTAGTTCCCACTGTGAACAAGTCAAGATAGAGCAGCCAAGTTAATGTGAATCTTGCCCACTTTCCCAGCTGCATAAAATCTCCCAAGGGATGGGAATATCAACAGGTGAACAGAAGGCACTGAAGGCATTTTGGAGTTTTTAATGAGTACTGTTTTAAACTGGCAGATAGCTAGAAAGGCAGATTGGCCTTTTTTTTTTTCCTGAAGTACAACGGAAAGATTCAGCATGCGTTTTGAAATGTATTTCATACCTAGATGTAGCTTTGCTTATAAAGAATGTTTTAAGTAAAGGCAACTGAAGGGTACAGATACTAAGAACCCTCCATCATAGCCCGCTGAACTGCTTCCACTTAATTTCAGTGAGCGTCAGATTAGATCATAGATTAACTGACCTTTAGAAAGCTAAAGGATTTCTGGCTAACGATGTAGCCCTGTATCTATTACTCATAATCTCATGGCTAAAAGCAAAAATGAGATAGAAAAAATGATTACACTGGACATGTTTCAGGCAAGGCCCCTTTACTGGTATACATCATTAATGAAGTTTCCCTGGTTTATAGCAGCTGAGGATTTTTAACTTTTCATCAGCGTTGCGGAGGCGGGGGGACACTCTCCAGACATCATTTGACACAGGATGAGATTACATCTTTCATAACAGATAGTTTTCATCATGCACTTTGTCTCCTCCATGGACCACTTCCTCCTGTGTTTCACTGCACAACCACTACAGCATTTGCATCATGTCTAACCTGAGTTCCCCTTTTGCAACTTAGCTGTCCTCCTTATTTATCCCCTGCATCTGGAAAATAATTTATTTTCTTTTTCTTTGCATATTTGAGACCACTCTCACTTGCCCAGTCCTCTTGCTTTTCATCTCAGCTTTCCTCAGACTATGTTTACCAGACTTCCAGCACTCTTCTTACTTTTGACCATGCCACATCTTCTGTGGAGTGTGGTGCCTAAATCCAGACACAGGATTCAGACTGAGGCTTTCAGCAGCACTTAGAGTAGGAGGATGATTTTTCACATCTTGCATATGGCACTGCTGTTCATACATCGCCATATGTCATTCATTTTTTTCTCAGCAGTATGAAATGGTTGGCATTTGGTTGGTGGTACATGGTAATTCACAGATCCTTCATGTCGTTTTCTACCCTGTTTTCACAGTCATTTATTCCAAACAACACGTAGAAGTTTGCCCTTGTCCTTGCTGAATTATAGCTTGTTTATCTCACACCATTTTTCCTCAATAAGTTTATCTGGAGATCATCACAGCCCTTCCAAGATGTATTAGCTGGTCAGCAATGTTTTGCAATTATCAACCTTTTCATATTTTCAAGAATTACTTTCTGTATAGGTTGTCCAGTCACAAGCCCATTCTAAAAATATAGGCAGTGTGTCTGGAAAATAGTCTGATCAAAGTGCTTTGTAATACTTCTTTCATTCATCCTGTTTTCTTTGACATCCCTTATTCATCAGCCATTTCCAAGAACAAACAAGCTACAGTGAAGGGTCCCAGCTTCTGTAGATGTTGAATCCTCACCTTTTACACCAACAGGGAATTTAAAGTTACTGAGTTACCATGACTTACCAAATTACAGTCTTAGGCTGTTAAGTGTAGGCAGGAATACCTTTTGCCTACTCCACCTGTTAAATATGACATGCTAGTTTAAACACTTCATACTTTGGTTTTAACCACGGTAATTTATTCTAATTTATTTTACTTTTTAATTAAGGCAGATTACTGTAACCCCCAGCTTGCAAAAGATGACTCTGTATAGTCTGTCACTGCTGTGATGATGTTCATGGTGTGGCAGGTTTCATTTTCGCCCTCCCTGGTTTCTAACTCATTGTCAAAAATGGCAGCCAGGAGAGATGTTGCCAGAGACCCCCTTCCCCAGCAGATACTGAAGGAGTGAAGGTTCCCTGTGGTGGCTGGAGGTCCAGCTGGGAGAGGCAGGCGAGTGGCCATGGCTGGGGCTGGCCTGAACCCCACCGAGGGGCTGTGGGGCGAGGCAGCAGAGGACAGGCTGGCTGCAGCCACTTTTCTCTGGAATATCTTGTCAAGTCGAACTGCGAACTGTTCTTCTCCAGCAATAGGTCTATACAGGTACTTCTAACCTGAAAGTGAAGCCTAAAACCCGGGAGAATTGGCAGGCTCTCACCATTTGTCTGGACGTAGTTTGAATTAGCATATGTCTCTGTGGATTTTAAAATTGCCATCCACATCTATCAGTGTGCACACAAGTAATTTAAGGACAAGTTTGCTCACATGTCTAGTTCTTTTGGAATACTTTGCTGAATTAGGACTATTCCTTTTTGACCATAGGAACCAAAAAGATGAATTCTACTACTTGGCTGGATTTAAAATAGCTGATTTGTAGTGCCAGCTGAAAAGCAGAATTAAAATTCTGATTTCCTATTGCCTTTTTCATTAAAAACTACAGATGTTTGGTCTGGCACAGATGCTAATACATCCTTCGTAAGTTTCCCTTACACATTAAATGCTGTTTAAAAACTGCCAAACCTTTAAAAATACTGTTTTCCTCAAAAAAACATAGTGTTACCAAACAAATCATTGGACAACAACCAGCACTGTCTGAACAAGTTCTTGGCGTGACTTTTTTTTCTTCCCAGAGGCAGAGTGGAACCTAGGCACTCAAAAGCAAATTGCAGCATAGCCCTTTGCACTGCAAGCTAGCAATGTGTTTGCTGTTCCTTCAGAAATGAATACAGCTTACTCGGGGAGAAGTGGCTCTCTTCTGCTGCCAAGTTCGTGAAAAGCAGCGGCTGTGTGAAACCGCGGTGGAACGCCAGGCGCTGCCAGATATGGGCAGGGACGCGGGGCCAGCTCCGAGAGCTTATATTTAGCCTCCAATGCTGGCAGGGGAAAACCAGGTAGAAGTTATGAGAGAGGCTTGAGCTTGTAGCACACTGTAAAAGGAAACGATAGCCAGCAGTGTTTGAAACTCAGCAAAAACAGGGACAAATGAAAAACCCCTTCTTACCACCTCCCTCCATCCTCCCCTCGCATCCTGCCGTGCAGCATGCCCCTTCTGGGAAGAGAGTAAGGAAAAGCAGTCAACAGAGAGGTCCAGGGAGGGATGACTGGGAAGGAGCAGGTGGAAATGTCAGGCAGGACCCAGGCAGGGTCCTCCTGAGGTTCGGTCCCAAGTGAAGGAAAGTCAGGGGGAGAAGGACACTCTTACAGGGCTGCATCTGGCAGGAGGAAGCACAGGAGCAGGTGAGGTGCAGAGCACTTTGGAAGGCACCTGGAGGAACCAGGGCTCATAGTGGCGCCTCACAGATGCAGAGAAGTTCCAATCGCTGCTTAGAAACACAAATTTGTTGGAGACCCAACTTCCACATGGCTTGCCTGGAGGAGAGCTGTGCTGCTGGAGGAGTGAGCTGAGATACCTGTACAGAGGCTTTATGGATGCAAAAAATTTCAGCACCAAAGATGGCATCTGAGGTCAGAGACAGCTGGGAAAGAAGGCTGGAAGGAAAATGTCAGGCAACAGAAGAAGCAGGGAGATCAATATGCTTGATGATAGGAGTGAAAAGTACAGGAGGGCAAGCGAGAGGATTGTTGAAGGTTAGAGACCCACAAAGGCAACAGGCAACTAAACCAAGCAGGGCAGCTGAGAGCCAGCACAAAAACCTGGGGGTGCTCAGGCCAGCACACACCAGTACATGAGGCTCACTGGAGCTGCACCTCAGTGCCAGTGAGGCACCTGGCCTGGCTGCGGCTTAGCTCTCTGCAAGAACATGCTGGCAGGGAGTTGCAACATATGCCAAATTTATACACCCAAAAAGCATTCGTTATCCTCCCTATCAAGCATCCAAGTGTTTGCTACATTCAATAAAGCTGAAGAGTCAACCTTGGTTACATATAGAGAGTTTCAAAGAGAGAGAACCAGCCCCTCCACAGGTCTCCCCGGTGCCCTTCAGTCCACACACATAGGTAACACACACCCCCAAATGTTTGACTTTGTACAGTATTTTTCCACCGATTTTCCTGCTGTCAGTTAATAAAAATGTAAAGCTTACTGAGTCTGATTTTTTATTCCCCAGCTAAGCTTTCTCACTCCACCTGTCCAGCTGTCCCTCTGCTGTCTTTTCATGCTGGGAAGAAGCATGTCCTCCCTCAGCTGGCTGCCTCAGCTGGCTGCCCCCACGTCCCTTTCTCCCATCTCATCCATCTCTTTTGCAATATCTGGCTGCCTCCTTTGGCAAGTCTCACCCATCTTCCTGCTCCAGGCCATGGCATCTCTTTCCTAAAACCTGCACAACTCTCAGCATCTTCTGGTCTCCCTAAGTTTCATTCATCTTTTCTGCTGTTTTCCCCATTCCTGTCAACATGTTCCCTATGCCATTTTTGTTGGGTTTTCTTTAAATTTCTCCTCTCTCCTCCTCCTCTCTCCTCAGCCACAGCTGGGCCCATTGCTCCTACCATTTTCCCTATATTCTTCCATAACTTCCTTGGCTCTCAACTAGGTCCCCACTATACCCTGTGGTTGTATCTCAGCTGCTTCAGATTTCCCAGTGATTTCCACCATTCATCCTTTCCTTTTTTCACACTGCCAAAGCACTCCAAGAGTGCCCTGGAAGTACACTTGGTTTTTTGTCACTCCATCTGCTCAGCTTTCCCAGTTCAACTCTGCACAGCTCAGTTGCATTTTGTGGTTTGTTCCTTTCATTCCTCTTATAAGAAATGAATAAAATTATCTGGTTTTATCTACCATGACCAGACAGAATCCCTGGCATGTCACTTTCCTCATCATGCCTTTTTCTTCTCCCTTTTCTGTGCTCAGTCCCTCATTCTCTTCTGACATCTTTAAGCAGCCACACATCTTCTGCAGTCCCTCCAGCATCAGCTGGCCTTTCCATTCCTCATGGGGAAGAGGTGTAAGAGCAGAAGTAGGTTCCCAGGCCACCCCTTCTCACTCAATGTACCAATTAGTCCTCTCACCAAAGTCAGTGTTTTCCACCCAAAGCAGAGCTGATTGATCACATCCTTCACCTCCTGGTTTTCCTCACTCCAGCTCTCCTCCTGAAGGACGATGTCCCAAGCCCCTTCAGGAAACCAAACACTGAAGCCACTATTGTATGGGAAGGAAACAGACTTGAAAATGGTGGCAGACTGTTCTAGACACCAGCCCTTCCCTGAGCAGTGCAAAAGCAGCAAGGAGAGCTTGCAGCTGGCACAATGACACACAGCCAACATAGAGTCCAAGTTCCCCCCTCAGCACCACAAAGCCTGGTGAAATCCCTGCACATGCACATGCTTCTTGGCTTCAGAGGACTGCTGATGACTCAGATAATTTACAATGTTTTTTGGAAAAGAGAAGCTCTATCTATAGGAAGTCAGTCCAGAGAACATCTTAATATTGAAACCAAGTGCTGTACAGTCATTGAGTAAGATCAGCCATTTCCTCTTGATTGGTGGTGCTCCACTTAACACTTGTGAAAAGTATGTCACAGGTGATGCAGTGTGTTCAATGAGCCTTCATTTATGTGAAGGATGACAGAAAGCTGTGACACTTTTACTGTCTGCATTCTTTTAACTGTGGGGGGGGAAGTCAGTGCGAGCCAGGGCTCAGTGGAGGGCTTTGCCAGAGATGTCCTAAACAGCCACAGCTACCAAGAGTTTGGCACTGACATCCTGAGTTTCTTCAAGTAGCAAAGTCCCTCAAGGAAAACTTTCACGTAGATGAGAATATACTGGAAGTTCAGAGGTTTCAGAAAGGAATCCTTTCTTTATCTCTGTATATATGTATTTGTTGGTGGTACACTCTTCGTACTGGGCCTGGGTGGTCAATGAAGACCTGGGGAATGTCAGCAGGGGCCAACGTGACTTCATTTCAGGTCTATCTGTGAGAGATGGTGCACATTGTGAGCTTCAAATAAATGACAGCCCCCAAATAGGGAATAGCCTAGAGGCTTGTGTGCAGAGAGGGGACCAGTCATTTTCAAGTCATGAAACCTCTGGTGGAGAATGATTTCATCCAGAGGTGGATTAAATTAAACTGGAATAAGTCTGGATGCTTTGTGAAAAGCCCAAGTTGAGTTCCAAACTTGTAATTACTTTTTTTTTTTTAATCAGTAAAAATAGACTGGATGTGCTTTAACTGAATTTCTGCAACTTTCTGAACATTGTGTTTCACATATGGTTGATCTATATATTATGAGTAAGAGTAGTGACAAACATCACTTAAACAGGAGAATTTAAGTGTATGCCTGAGATGTTGTGGTTGCAGCTTTCTCACCAGAAAAGGGGAAACTTGAAGTGTGGTAAACAAATCCATATTCCACTGGCCCATATTGCACTGGGACAACACTCCTAGAAGCAAATGATATTTCAGCTTGTGGCCTTAGAAATTTAAAGTAGATTTAACATGTTTGCCCCAAATGTACCCACTATGTCTTACTCCATCTCCAGGAGGTTTGCTGTATGTCACTTGGCTGTTCTGTAACATGGTAAACATTGACCTTGCACAGGATTGCAGGAGGCTCTCACTTTTAAGTGCTTCTTTTACACAGCATGCATAAAGTCTGTCCAAAAATCATTTAATGATGAAAATCAGTTTTCAATCTTCAATCTCATCTTCAATGTCTGCTGGTATAAGTTACAGCATATCATATGTGAGATGAGCCTGGGTTTCTTAACATACTGACTCCACATCTGCCCACCTCCTCGGCTAGTGAGGCTTGAGGTGCATGCACCATGGGGAAATTCACTGTGCCAGCCACATCTGTCATTCCTTTGCTGTGCTGGCATGGCACTCTGCTATCCTGTACAGCTCCCCTGGTGCACAGGGTGGTCCTGGCTCCCCACACACCCTGGGGTCTGCACCCCATGCCAGCAGCAGAGGCGAGCAGACCCCCGGTCATCCTCCACAGGGCTTTCTCCCTGTCTCTTCAAACAACACCTTACACAGGGCACTCTGCTTCCTGGGGGATTTTCTGGCGTTTCTGAGCTAAAGAGGTTGTAGAGGCATTCCTGGAAGGAGTTTGGGGCAGGGAGACCCTCTGGAGGCCAGAGTCAGCTGTTCCCCTGGTGTTTGCTCCAGAAGCACAGACTTGCAGATACGGCGTGGGCTTGGCTCAAATGCTTTCAGTTCAGATCTGCACAAGTTCTGGGGCATCAGTAGATGAACAAGCTATGCAGACATAAATATTCCAGCAGCTAAAACCAAATTTTGCTAACACGCAGCTCCTTCTGTTGCACTGAAAGAAATATGACTTTTAACTTTTGCCAGGTCTTTTGTGAAAACAGAGGAAAGCAAGTGACACATTTAAACAGAGCTGACAGCATGCTATTTAAATGCCAAAACAAGTCTTTACTGATTTTTAAGTGGAATTAAATGTTCTCTTTATATATAAAAGTAGATTTTGAACTATAACTTAGTTTGCTTATCAAAATACAAGAGCCACTCACGTTTTCTCTCAAATGTATCTCTGTTTTTAGAATGTGTTTATCTGACATTCTTGCTATCACTGTAACAACAAAATCTCAAATATTACATTGTTTCAAAAGTAAAAAAGGATGATGCAATAAAAACATCCATCACTCTCCCAAAATCTAAATCACTAATTTTATTTTATTGAAATCAATGGGACTATTCTGGATTAACCACGTAAGTGCTGAATTGCATGTATAATCATTATAATAGGAAGCTGTTAATTTAAACAGAATTTGGTATGCTTTAAAAAAATAATTTGAAAATGTAATATTAAATAGTAAGATCTTTTTCTTAGTGAATAGCTTTAAAATACACATACTCTAAAAATAAAAAGTGGTGAACCATGTTACCACCATTGCTGATTTGGGATTGTGGTGAGGTCTAGGACTATGAATGCCAAGACATTGTTTAATTCTACTTAATTAAAATACTTCTCATTCTCTTTGTTTCTTTTCCCCTTATATAGGTAGAAAAATTACAGAATGTTTATGTGTGTCTCGTGTATGTGTATGTATTTCTTCAAAGCTAGAGGTTTATATGTAGAATGACTTTCATTTCAATAGTAATACGTAGATCATGGTTTTAAAATTAGCTTGTGACTTGTACCATTTTCTAAAACATTGGCTCATTGTTGTTTGTTTGCCATGATAAAAAATACTCCTGGGGAGTTTATAGTTGGGGTGCACCACGTACCCCAAGCATTGCTGACTGTGTCCCCGCAGTTTAGGGTGAGACCGAGGGGGTGATTTCCTTTTGTCTGTGCATGCTTTGTGCAAATGTGTACTTTTTAGTATAGGTCTGTAAGGGCTACGCCTGACCAAGACTGTTTTACAGGAGAACAGAGAGTTGATTGGGTGCTCCATTTCCAAAAGCTCAGTTTAAAAATGTAGGATATGGCAGACATTCACAGCCAAAAGACTGGGATCTAAATTACTCCGGTGCAGCAGATCCATACGAGTCTTACGAGGAACCTGCTCCCCTTTTGTGCTTGGGAGTGCTGCACAAGACCTAAATGAGGCATCAACCTTGTGCTGGATTTCCAGACACACCCCATTCTCCTGACTGTGCATTAAGCAATTTGAGTGCAGGCTTAATGGCCCGGAGAGTCTTTCAGCAGGATCTATGACTGAAAATCTCATTGTGGTCTCCCAGTGTGAAGCACTGAGCACCAGTTGGAGATGTCTTCTCTGCACACACCAACCAAGCCAGTGTGTGCTACACGGGGACACTTTCTCTTCACGGTGCCTTTCTGTGGGCACAGCCGCCCACAGCTGTGAAACACACCAGATTCTTAGAGCTTATTATTAAACATTTTGGTTTCTCTTATTTTGTTGCCAAGTAGATAGAGCGCAAAACACAACTCTCTCTCCAGAGACTGAAGCAGATTTTAATCTGGTGTGAATGCACCAAGTCACTGTTGGTTTTGATGTTGGTAGTAAGTTGAGGAATAGTTGGGCATGCCTGGGACTTTCTGACTAGGATGGCCATTGCTGTTGTAAACAGGGTTGGAGAGATCAGCCTGACACTTGAGAGTGAATGGCTAATAATCAAATGTAAAGCAAAACCAGAGACTGATCAAACAACTTCATGCCTAGATTCCTAAAGGCTCACCTACCGAATTTCAGTATGTTTCTCTTTTGGGAAGATCCCAAGTCAGATGTTAGTACCTGCAGCCATAGTACATCTTAGGTGATGTATGAGTAAAATTTAGTAGCCTTTAAAACAATAATTGCAAATACTGAATCTACCCAACAGTACTGTCAGCACGTTTTTGAGGTATGCTGTCATACCTGTAATGCAGTTACAGTACATGGAGAGTCTGTGTGACAGGAGGTAAATAAAGCACTGCAATATGTTCAGCCTATGCTTATACCAGTACATCCCCTCCCTTGTTGCTCTTCATGTGCCCTGAATCCATGTACCATGCCTGCACATAGCATTCAGGCTTACTTGGCCTTTGAACCTGTGCTTGGATGTATGGAATGAGGTCAGGCTGTGCTTGTGTGGCTGGGACTTCAATCACTTTGCCAAAGAGGAAGCATTTAAAACTATTCAACAGTCCACAGCCTGCAGTCCCCTGGTCACAATTCCCCTGAGATGAACACTGCTGCCTGGAAACACAGTTGTTTAGGTGGGTACCTTACTGGATGTTAGTATCCTCTAGGATTTTACTCTACACTGTGAACTGGGCTCCCACAAACAGGCGAGTGTAGGAAAAGCAAGTGGGATTCACAGTGCGTTTTCTCAGCTCAGCACAAATGTTTGGGACAGACAAGTCTGCACTGTGGGATGTTCAGCATTACACACCCTCCTTCAGGTCTGACATTCACGCAGCAAAACTGGAGTATTGCAGCACCATTTATGGACCACAAAGTTGGGCATTGCTTAGGGTAACCCACAGTTTGTTATAACAGCATGCTAATGATGGTATAGCTGGTCAGCTCAACCCTTGCTGGTAAATTGTTATCCACTCAGTGAAAAGTGTTGTATAAATTAGGCTTGGTGCTGATTATGGCTGCAGGCTGAAGGATCTCGTTTAGCTGTAGTATTTTATTACTTTAGTGAGGGTGTGGAGCCAGATGTTTGCTTCAGCTGGATGCAAATATTCTTGCTCTGCCTGTCATATTCAGTAGAAGTTTGAGCCTGCTATATGTTCCAGGCTGAAATCGTGCCTGCTGGGAGAGGCTGCATGAGGCAGGCGGGGTATTTAGTCAACAACTGGTTGATTGCAACTCCTGTGACAAAGGGAGTCCGGATTAGTGGTTTCACTTGGCTTGTCAGAAGATGGGAGCTGATGAGATCACTGATCTAGCTGGAAAAAAATAAGTCAGCAGGGGGAAATTATCTCAGCCTCTTTGTTGACATTACTGTGGAAAGCAGTCCTAGAGTTGAGCGGTGTACATTGTTATTTTTAATACTGTCAGCTAGGAAAATTCATTGCACCTTCATTATATCATATGTTATTGCAGGTACCGTTTTGGAAAGGGCAATTCCTGTGATATGATTCTGATCTCCTCTGTACTATTTTTGTACAAGAGCAGTTCTTGAGACCTTGCCTGCATTTGCAGCAAGCTGGGATATGAATTTACAGCATCCTAGCTATTTCATGTTAATTCATCTGGTGTTTGTCTCTGCGGATGATATTTCACTCCACTTTGAATGTGAATCAAGCTGTGCTTCACAGATATCCACAAAGAAAGCTGGTGCAACATAGTTTGCCCTCTGTACATTCACACCCTTTTTCACAGCACACTAAATTCCTCTTGCAGACAAGTGCTCCAATTCAGTGGGGTGATTTCAGACTTAAATCAACCTGAGTGGGACAATATTGGTCCAGCTGAACTGATAGCGTTACAAGGATGCAGCCATTACAGTACAAGCAAAAACCTTAAATCAAAATCCATACTTAACCTCAGAAATTCCATCACAGCATACTTCCACTTCAAATTTTACCCCCCCAGTTTAGAAGGCTACCATATATCCTACCATGAGTCATTACCCATTTCAGACAGTCTTTTGTGCCATCAACATCAGGAAAAGATTTCGTTTAAAAAGTAACCTCCAAAAAAAAAAAAAGCCACTTTCTAATCCCCACCATTCCTTTGGTCCAGTGTAGACTAAAACAGGTGAGTTAGTAGCTGTGTGGGAGCAGAAAACTTCAGCAGGAGAAGGGAAATAATGCCTGAGAAGGGAGAAACACCTCATAGCCCAGCTTTGCCACTAGTGACGTCTGCCCCCTCTGGAAGAGAGATTGATGCTTTGTTGGTGTTAATTGTGGCAGTTAATGGGCACTGTACATCCTGGTGCAGCACTCAGCCTCACTGAGGGGCAGATCTGTTGTTATTAGTGTTTTGTGTGCCTCTGCATTAAAATGGGGTTAATAAAATCCATTACCCCTGCGGTGCAACCTTCCACACAGAAGGCTGGAACTTCACAACCTGTAAGTGGTGTTTTATTCAGAGAGATTTTACTCAAGTATCAAACACATACAGAGACATACAACCTTCAAAATAGTAAGGACAAAACCGATGAGACCCACAGTGTGCTATTATTCTCTACTTTCATAGATGGGTAAGACTGAAAAAAGAAGAACCAAAAACCTCAGTCATTCCCCTTAATTTCTCTGACAGACCAAGTCTGTTTGGATATCCAAGCCTCATCTTATCATGATAAGATCAAAACTTCACATGATTTAGTGCAAAATTGAACATACCCCTCAATCTTTTTACAAAAGCAGGCAGCAGCCCTTGTTTCAGGTAGGCAATCAAGCCAAGCAAATAAGAGAGCTGGTTTGTGGCTCCAGTGACCTGAAGGTCACTTCCTGCCCTCTCACAGGCTCTGGGGCTGCTTAAATCCCTTCACCTCTCTCTGCTTCGGTCTCACTGTTTGCCAGTCCGGAGCAGAGCCAACACTAAGCCTGGGCTGCCAGTGCCAACTCATAAAGGCTCCTTGCTTGAACAACCACTTAACAGGGGAAAGGATGCATTTCTTTTTTGAGGTTTCACAATGGTACTAAAAAGAACAGTTTCAGTGCCCGCAATAAGTAGTATTTAAAAATGAGGTAAGTGATTCGGTACTTTTAAGGAACAGAAAATTTTGCTTTAGTTTTCACAACTTCCTACAAGTGCTTTTTTTCTCATGTATGCTCTGCATTGATTTTTGCAGAGCACGTGTAATTGCAAGACTTGTTTCTGAAGGAGGCAAATGAAACTTTTTTTGTAGCATTTTCAGACTACTCATAAAAGTGCTGTGTTTAGGCTAGGCATAATTTATTTGGTTTATTGGTAGTGTTATTATTATTATCAGGTTCTAAAATTAAGTGTAGCCCACCTCAGGCTGAAAAACCTGTGAGCTTCTCAGCATTAACAGTAATTATCTTCTTCATTTTCTTTGGCTACAAAAGTCAGAACGTCTGTTCTCAGTCCTCCAACACATGGTAGGAGTATCTCCTAAATGCAAAGCAGCAGAAAAAGAGAATAAGAAAAAAAAGTTTTATACCCATTTTGTCCAATACCTTTCTCCTATCCCTTTAACATTTTGCTTTGACCCTGAACCTCTTTTTCTTAAAAAAATCCGATCTTTCTGTGTACTTCTTGTTAGCTCATGATTGTACAGCCTGACTGTAGGGCACGACCGGTGAATCATAACAGCAAATGTCAGCAGGAAAAGATCTCCAGTAGCCCATTAGCTGTTTGAGTTCATATTTATTATTTACGGAATAACCGTGAATAATGAACAAGTTGTTCTAAATGATTACAGATTTGTGGCTAAATCTGTATTAAAAAGGGAAAATCAGTTGAAGCAATTACTGAATTTATTTACAAGGAAAAAATTGCCTTCGTCTCATTAATATTACATAGAGTAGATATAGCAACAGCGAGAGAAATAGAGGTAATTGGTGCAAATTGGCTAGGGATGCAAAAAAAATGAAAAAACTGAAATGACAGAGAAGTGAAAGAAATTCTCTCAAAATACCTCCATGGCGATATCTGCCCTGGTCTTTGTGGGCTAGACTTATATGAACATCAGTGAGTTACAGTGTTGGGGATTGTTACCCAAATTGTGTTTACAGTCAGTATTTAGAGAGGTAAATTAGGTTAGGTAAATCCCATCCTAGCTAAATACAGCTAATCTTCTGACTGCCAAGCCTAATTTGTGCTTGAGTTTGGGCCTAATTTTTTCTCAGAGGAAACTGGATCAGGTCAGGGGGGCCACTGGTGCAAAAAGTGTGCAACTTTGTCATTTAGGCATGTCCTCTTAAAGGTAAATGATAATTCAGTAGCCATCATATAAATGGACACAGAAATCACAAACTGTACGATTGAAGGAAAATACCAGTTCCTAGTACACAGATTGTGTAGCAAACAACAAAAGGAACCTATCCTAAAATAGGAGAGTATCCAAATATTTTTCTCTTGGCTTTGTGGAGCACATGTGGTGACGCCTCTTCATGCATTTACTTGAGCAGCTCTCTAAATCAGATTCCATTTTAGGGTAGTCTTGAAGATTATGTAAGAGCAAATTGTGGTTTTCTCTTTCCTGCTTAAAGAAAGAATGTGGTATCAGAAGGCATGTTATCAGGCATTATCCAAAATCTTATACCTGTTCAAATGTCATGTTCAGCATCATATTTAACTAGCTCTAATTTCCTTCTCTCATTGCAGAGTCAAAGGCTTTCCAAATTAATATGGCTGTTTGAGTATTTTTAGGCAAGAGCCTATTAGCAGTGAAATTTTTTTTTCACAAAAACATGCTATAGCTAAAGCTCATGATGGAAGTAATTTGTAATATTCAATGACCTCATTTTATTCTGTTTTGCTCACTCAACGCTAATGTGTATGATGCCATGTGAAATTCGCAGACGAGCCTGTCTGCAGGACTCATGGGAGCCATAAATGGATTAAACCTCTCACTCCCTGCTTTGGCAAGTGATCAGTTACATTTAAATAAAGGTCAGTCTGTCTTTACAAAGAACACACTGAAAGCAAGCTTAATAGCTTTCCCTACTGAGCCTAGAACATAACTATTTGAAGCATAATTAGCAATGGGGTGCCAGTCGCTGATTGTGCTTTTTGCTTGATTTTATGTCTGGGGAATTCCAGTATTCCCCATTAGCTTTAAGAGGGGGCACAGTGCTAGTTATCAAATTGACAGTCTTGACCTGGCCTCTGAAAGCAGCTGTAAAACATTGTTGGGGAAAATGAAGATGAATGCCAAAGCCAGGTCTGTAATACTGCTACAGATTGGACATTGGAGGTCCATGCCACAACTCTGAGTAACAAAATAGGTAAAATATCTGATACACATGAGAGCATGGACTTTGTTACACTAAATACCAGGTGATAAGGAGATACACCAGCTGTCCTATTGTCTCATCTTGTGACCTCTGTACTGCAACTTCTTTATAAAATACTCCATACCTATTCTTTTCAGCACAACAGAGTGACCAACTCTGCCATCTGTCAAAATACAGATTTCAGGAAGGGTGGATTGACTCAGCTACAACTGCCCCTACAGTAAAAGGTGCTGACCACAAAAGGGTTATTTTGTTAAGTTAATTAAATACTTATCCTGTATAAGGCATTTAAGAATAAACATGATTATAGACTCATAGAATCATAGAATGGTTTGGGCTGGAAGGGACCTTCAAGATCATCTAGTTCAAACATCCCTAATATATCTTGTGGTGTTCCAGTTCTTCAAAATACCTCATTTGCTTGGGGTTTCTTGACTGGTATTCACAGCCCTTGTAGCAAAAGTGATAATTGTCTACAGGTGAAGAGAACAGAGCTGATACAGCAATTTTGGTACTCTGCAGACAGCCTGAAATTCTAAACAGAGATCTGTAAATTACCTTGACCTTCCTGACTGGAGCATCAGCTTCAAAAGTCCAGTGATTGCACTTCAGTGTTATCAGCAACTAATTTAGCACTGATCATTTTATCTAATACTGTCAGGGAAGATGGGTGGGAGCAAAACACAGTGGACTGGCTTTTGGGAATTTCTGGAGATAATCCAAGAGCAGACCAGAGAAGTAGACAAGTGACAGCAAAATCAGCAAAAGAATAAGGAGGAGGAGGAATTTAAAGGCAGCAGAGAGGCTGGGATTAGATGGAAAGGACCTGTTAATTAAAGATGAGCATTATATGAGTTATTTTGAGAAAATATTACCATCTCACGTTTTAGGTGTGGTACAAAGACTGTATTCTGTTCATCTCTGTGTAAATCATCAACCCATGTTTACTTCAGCCTCTCTCACGTGGTAGATGGTCAATGGCTGCATTCCCAGCTCAGGTTCACTACAAGAGAGCAGAGGTCTGTGACCTCCGTAATGTATCTTCACAACATAGAAACTGGAAGAGGAAGATGACCAACCAGGGATTAAAATAAAAGCAGGTACCTTTCCTGATTTGCCTACACTTGGGGGTTAAACACAAGATGTTAGGTCTACAGGTTTTCTTCTCCTTTCGTGAATGGTATATCCATTCTGAGTCAATTAAATACATTACAAAATGTGGGTATTGCCAAGAAATATAGGGCTGTATTTGGTTTTATAAGGTCTTAGATATATAAAGAAGACCAATGCCTTAAGCAGCTCCATATCCGTTTTACCACTCTCCTTCTCTAAAATATATGTGTGCTTTTATTTGTTTGTTTCATTTCTAGGATTTCTTTCTCCTGATGGAAAATTTGTGCAGGAAGTGGAGAAATCAGTAACTGATTTAATTGATAATTTTCAGCTTATATGGAATTTTCATTTTTTACAGATTTTCTACAAAGCAGCTGACTAATGCTATGCTTCCAGCATAGGCACTTCAAGGTCGTATTTCTTTGTTTTCACCACAGGTCAGATACCATCACCAGGAAAAACTAATTTCAAAGCATCTTCCATCACAGGCACTCGGAAATAATGAAAAGAAACAGCCAAGCAAGAGTAAAAAATTCCTTTTTCTTTAACCCATGAATCCTGTGCCAGCAGTGCAGAACTCTCCTCAAGCTCTGGCAGTAAGGTTTGCTAGGCAGGTAGCAAACACGCTTCTGTGGTTTACACCTCCATAATCATTTCTCTCTCCTGCAGAATTTCCTTCAAGCACTGGTAGCATCCACCTGTGTCTCCTTTGAGCCTTTTAGCATGTCCACATTACATTTTTCCATGTAAGTCGGGATTTGAACACTTTAAACACTCGCTTTGTTCTCTATTGTAGGTCATGGGTTGTATGGGACTTTTGAAATGTTGTCCTCCTGGAGAAAAACTAGAGAAGACCAACACGTTAAAGAGAGGACTGCAGCTGTATTTGCAGACTCCATGCTCTCGTTTTCTCTCACCACTGCCATGTACCTGGTCACTTTTGGAATAGGTGCCAGTCCCTTCACTAACATTGAAGCAGCCAGGATTTTCTGCTGCAATTCCTGTATTGCAATTTTCTTCAACTACCTCTATGTACTCTCCTTTTATGGTTCCAGCCTGGTGTTTACTGGCTACATAGAAAACAACTACCAGCATAGTATCTTCTGCAGAAAGGTACCAAAGCCAGAGGTATTGCAAGAGAAGCCTGCATGGTATAGGTTTCTTCTGACAGCCAAATTCAGTGAGGACACGGATGATTCAGAGGAAACGAACACTTACGAGAGTCATCTTTTGGTGTGGTTCCTGAAACGCTATTATTGTGACTGGATAACAAACACTTACGTCAAGCCTTTTGTAGTTCTCTTTTACCTTGTTTATATTTCCTTTGCCTTAATGGGCTACCTGCAGGTCAGTGAGGGGTCAGACCTGAGCAACATCGTAGCGACTGCGACTCGGACCATCGAGTACACGACTGCCCAGCAGAAATATTTCAGTAACTACAGCCCGGTCATTGGGTTCTACATCTACGAGTCGATCGAGTACTGGAACACCAGTGTCCAGGAGGACGTGTTGGAGTATACCAAGGGCTTTGTGAGGATATCTTGGTTCGAGAGCTACTTAAATTACCTTAGGAAACTCAACATATCTACTGGGTTGCCCAAGAAAAATTTCACTGATATGTTGAGGAACTCCTTCCTGAAGACCCCTCAGTTTGCCCATTTTTCAGAGGATATCATCTTTTCCAAGAAATACAACAATGAAGTTGATGTTGTGGCCTCCAGGATGTTCTTGGTGGCCAAGACAATGGAAACCAAGAGGGAAGAACTTTATGACCTCCTGGAGACCCTGAGGAAGCTCTCTCTCACCTCCAAGGTGAAATTCATCGTTTTCAATCCATCATTTGTGTACATGGATCGTTATGCCTCTTCAGTGGGAGCCCCGTTACAAAACTCCTGCATTAGTGCTTTATTTCTGCTCTTCTTCTCTGCATTCCTGGTGGCAGACTCTCTGATCAATGTCTGGCTCACTCTAACTGTTGCCTCGGTTGAATTTGGAGTTATAGGTTTTATGACCTTGTGGAAAGTGGAACTAGATTGTATTTCTGTGTTGTGCTTAATTTACGGAATTAATTATACAATTGACAACTGTGCTCCACTGTTATCAACCTTTGTCCTGGGCAAAGAGTTCACAAGAACTAAATGGGTGAAAAATGCCCTGGAAGTGCATGGGGTAGCTATTTTGCAGAGCTACCTCTGCTATATCGTTGGTCTGATTCCTCTCGCAGCTGTGCCTTCAAATCTGACCCGTACACTGTTCAGGTGCTTGTTTTTAATAGCATTAGTCACCTTCTTTCACTGCTTTGCCATTTTACCTGTGATACTGACTTTCCTGCCACCCTCCAAGAAGAAGAGGAAAGAGAAGAAGAATCCTGAAAACCGTGAGGAAATAGAGTGTGTTGAAATGGTGGATATGGATAGCACCCGAGTGGTTGACCAAATTACAACAGTCTAACTTGATTTGTTGGTTGCGTTTTTACACTAGGTCTTACTGAGAAAAAAAAAAAAGAAACCAGTACTGACTAAATGTGTGGGGAGAGGAAGGGGATTGGAGGTTTTCCCCTCCCTCCTCTAAGCTAAATCCAGGAATATTCAAAATTATGGGAGAAATTAAAAATAAATTTTAAAAAAAAAAGAGCTGGGGTATTGTACCTTGCTCAGTTCCTATAACAGATTATATGAGAGAATTTGCACACACATGCAGAGAGAGGTTAAATTGTAGATGCATGAAGTAAGATCTAATGGAAGAAGTTGGGTTCTTAAGCAGTCGTCTGCATCGCCTGTACTGCAGATGCTGCAATTATTGTGGCTAAACCAAATCATGTTGAAAGGTCAACTGTCAAGGCTGAAGTAGCACTAAATGTTCGCTGGATGTAAAGGCTTTACAAACTTTCTGCACAGCAATAACTCAAGTCAGTGAGTCAGCTCGTATAAGTCTTTGCCATCACATTTAATTTTTCTTTTCTCCCCTAATCTAAACATTTATGCAAGAATATATAAAAGATAGCAAACTGTACTGGGAAAGAAGGCAGTACACAGCAACCAAGTGCTTTCCAAACACTTTTATGTTATGAATCTCTTTTTTTTTTTTTAAAGGTATCATTATTTTAAAATGGAAATCATCCCTTGTAACATTTTTAATCATGATTTTATAGCTGTTTCTTTTCTTATAAAAACAAAAAAGAACAAAAAAAGGAACAAAAAAAAATCCATGTGACTCTGTCACTCTAGAAAATATATAATTCTATTTTATACATGTCTCGCTACTAGTTAAACATGTAATCTGCTTTACCAACTGTAATTTTGTTAGCACTCTACTAAGACATGAGTGGATCTAGCAGCAGACAGAAGAGGGTGTACTGAATATTTCAGCACCAAAATCCATGATACAAACCTCAGATACTAAAATGTCATCAAGAAAGTGAATGTTAGGGCTCTTTTAGTGAGAGCCTATTTCAGGCCATTCACTGGTAATGCACACTAAGAGGATTAGTGGGTAGTTTTACATAATGTATAACTTAATCCCTCAATCTTCCTAGAGTACCTGTAAAGCAATAGACCTTGCAGCTATGGGCTCTTTCAGGAGACAGTGGACAGTGAGAGTTGTGTGGAACAAACCGAAGGTTGGGACTGTGGTTTAGCAGCAGCAGGTTTAACAACGTCCCCAAAGAGCCCATATCTAAGGGGCCTATTGAAAACATCACATCTGAGAGGGAAAAGAAAAAAAAAAAAGAAAACCAACTTAAAAAGATTACATTACTGAGTCTTTTTGGAGCCGTGAGTTCTAAATCAATAATTCTGTCAGCATCTGTGATGTGGAGTAATACAGATAAAGCAGCACCTCTTCCCTCCTCCGCCCCCTCCACCCGTACGAGCGACAGGCTCATTACTGTAAGGTTGTATCATGTGGTTGAACCCCGGTGGGGATATGTAAGCCAGTTCTGTAGGTTTTGCTGAGAGCATCCCGATCATACATTGCCTGTGAAAACCCAGCAGCAGGAAGCTGGCTGGTGTGTCGGGTGGTTTCGTACGGACTGTTGCTTTGTGGTGCAAGATGAATGTATTCCAACCAGACTCCCTTTTGCAGCCCATCTGGAAACTAAGAGTACTTGAAAAGTTTTCAGCGCTTGGCACAAAGTTTGCTTCAGTGGCAGTATCTGGAGAGGAGGGGATATTGCTAGAGCCATGGGGCTTGGAGCACTGGGAGCACAGCCTCGGGAGGCTGCCTCTGGTACCTGTACGGCCCCTAGGACATCTGTGGTCACAAACCCAGGGTGTGCTTCATTCCATGAAACATCTCTTTAGCCTCCAAATCCCAGTGACCCCTAAATGCCCTGTGCAAAACCTGCAAATGCCACCTACTGAATATTCATTTTCAAGCAAAGAGATACTTCTAAAGCATCCTTCCTAGCAGAAAATAAGATAACCAGATATTTTGCCCCGAGGCAAAACATTACATTCTCACTAGCAAAACAAGTCAGCAGCGCAGCTGGCAACATTTACTTTCCCCTGGATAAGTCCCTTCCCTGACCAGAAGAAAGGAAGCTGTGTCCAGGAATGCACAGGCTCTTTGCTTAAGTAAACAACAGTTGCTTCAGTAGCAGCTGGGAAGCTGTAACAACAACTTCAGCCTTGGCAGAACACAGGCGGACACCTTGAAGACAGCCAAATGAATGTAAGGCTAGGAAAAAGATCTGTTTCCCCTGTTTTCTTTAGACTCAGGCTTAGGGCTATGTTTTCCAGCCAAAAATTATTCCTTAAACATACTTCACTGTAGATTTTCTGTGGTCGTCAGTATGTTGTTTAAATAACAGTCACCCCGTCCCCGGGCTGTTCAACAGGCAGCTGCAGTGGCTTTTAAACTTCTGAGGGCATTAGCAAATTAGCTGAGAGTTACAGAGGAATTGCAATTCCTCTGCAGTAATCTACTGACTTGTGGGACACTTGGAAATGGGACATGTGTCAAAGAGGTTGTTTGTACAATGCATAGAGGAATACATGGCAAACACTGATTTTACACCTCTGCTTTCCCTCATGCTATCACTTGCAAACACCAGACACCAAGATAGTTACCATAAACCTCCTCACATCTAATTGCAGTGCACAGACAGGAGCATCTTTAAAGAGATGTCCAAAGACAAGCTTGCAGTTTCACAGATCTCTTATTAAATCTCACCATGTGAGGCCTTCGAGATCTTCAAGAAAGGTGATAAAACCAGGGATAAAATTACTTCTCTATCTCCAAACCTGTCAGAAAAAGGATGTGGAGGCACTCCTGCGACAAAGTGCTGCAGAAGAGGCTTGGGTGTCCACAGAGGGCAGGGTGAGAAGTCATGCAGTCCACGCCCTTGCCCCCAGGGCAGACTCAACAACATTTAAATAATTTCTGAAGGATGTTTGTCCAGCCCATTCCTAAAAGTCTTTTTGAGGGCAGATTTCCTGTCCCAGCAGTTCTCCCCCAATGCCATGTTACCCTCTCCAGTAACCAGTAACTCCTGCCAGCCACCCAAGACTGGGATGAGGAAGAGGAGCCGTGCCCCTCTCCACACAGGGATAGGACAGGCAGGAGACTGGAGCACCCCCAAAAGAGAGAAAACCCAGAACAGCGCCAAAACCACCTTAGGTACAGTTTTCACTGTGTTTCACATCAAGCTGCCATTCCATTCCCCACCTCCAGGGTTGGCAGGGTACAGCCATGGACGTGTCCAAGGTGTACTCAGCCCAGGCCCGTGAGACTTCTGCCTGAATCCTGACGTGTCTGAGGGATGCACCAAATGCTCCTTGTCTACAGGTAGCTTGAATACCTCAACATGAACCATGTTCTCAAGGTTTCAGACTATGCTAAGCCACTTTGGCCTTCCTCCCCTTCAACTTTTTCCTCTGGAGCAATTATCTTCACCAAAGTCAATGGACCTCCCTGCGCCGATTGATTCATAGGTGCAGATGCAGCACTCTGTTCTCAGTCCAAAGCACTCCCACTGGCTAACTGTGCATAAGATTTTGCCCTTACTGGTGAACCTCCATTTTGGAAGACTACCTAGGCTTAGGCAGATTTTTGTCATACTCTTAAGTGGCTTTTTAGCCCAGGTATCACTGTGGTTTTGTTTGCAATATAGATGATCCAATTTTTTATAAATTCAGTGAATAGAACAGAGTATTATACACTGTCAGGCACTGACTAAAATCTAACAGTGGAAGTTTTAGCTAAGGCTAACAAGACTACGTAGGACTATGGCTCACTGAGCACAAATATCTTCTACAAACATTAAAGTTCCCATAGAGTAAGGTATGGTGTACAGTATATTTTTACTACAGGGTAAGCATGGGGAAAAAGAGCCAACCTATGTGCATATGGCCCTCAAGATCAATCCAGTTTTCTTGTAATATAACTTCTGATGTTGTGTTAGCATAAGTCCACCTTCAATTTACAATTACTCTAACCGGAGAAAAAAATAAAGAAAGAAAATTTGATATAGCTGGAATAACTATGCCATAAAAATTAATTGATGAAGACAGAATTTTCTGCCCAAAGCAGAAATGTGGAAGTGTTCTCATTAGATTAAAATTAGAGCTGGAAATGTTAAGAAAAACCTGTCTGTCAAAGAAAAAGAGCTTTTCCAAAGACAAGCAAATATACTTATCATGGTCAACTGCATGAACCTGGAGGGAATACAGTACCAAAGTGGCCTGAGGTTATGTTGAGTCACGAGAGGATTCGCATCTGCTCTCAGAAGCCTTCTGAGCCAGCGCTGAATTCAGGTAAAACATGTACTGTAAATTGAAAGGTGTACTTTTAAACGCTTTTTTCTAGGCTGACTGTCCTCCCGTGAGCCATGAAATCCCACCTCAGCCAACACCTTTATTTTTGTTCAAAGGGAAAACAAAACAAAGTGGTGGCACGACTGGGCAGAGATATCAGGGGAGTCCAGAAGGAAGACTGGCTTCACTGAAAAACAGAGGCAGCAAAGCAAGTGGGCTGTGGGAGAAGACCTGGTGACTTCAAAACTTAGCAAAGTGGTGGTTTTTCCTATTTGTGAACTTTGGAGGCAGATAGAACGTTCAGAAGGATGCAGGGAAGGGAAGCCGAGTTAGTAGGAGCCAGAGTAGGAGCCAGCTCTGGGTTGCTGTGGACTCCAGTTACAGCAGCTCCTCTGGCATGGTTGGGAACCGTCAGCAGGATGGGAGTGTGGGAGGGGCAGGGACGGCCCCTGTGTGGGCGCTGGGGATGCCAGACAGGGGCTGTGGTGGTGCCATTTCCCTTGTCCCCAGTCCCACAGCCCTGCCCAGGGGTTGTCGGGGTGAGCAGCCTGCAGAGAGCTCCAGCTCCCATGCAGGAACAGCTCCTCGCGACTCTCACGCTGTGGCAGCACTGGTGGTGGCTTTTGCTGAACCAGAGCTTGCGTGGTAAGGCACAAGCCCTCTAGGAAATCACCTTCTGGAAGCTCTTGGTTAGAAAGAATTGCCCAGAGCCTTTTCCTCCCTGCCTTTGCACATGTTAAAACCCTGATCCACAAAAATCAGATCGAACCATTAGCTATGTAGGGAAAAAGTATTTCTTCCATGGCTTTATCCCTACATTTATCACTAAAAGTACTTGTCATTTATTTTCTTATCAATATTGTGAAATAAGTAAGCCCTTCTGGGGTACACACAAGTCTGATGAGAAGGAGGCAGGGAGGGGAGAGAGTCCCTTCCCTTTCCCAAAGGTAGGATGCATCTTCCACCCCCGGCGAGGCACTGCACCATCGCTGCAGGGCACCCCCATGACCCCAGCTCAGTGCCGTGGGGGGCCAACCTCATCCCCCCTCCCCAGTCTTTTTAGAGAACAGGGAGAAGCTTTAGCTCCAAATTGCTGAGGGGACGAGCCCCCGGGAAGCCCTCGTGAAACCCATCCACTGCCAGGAAAGCGCAGTGCCGAACTTCTTTGGTTGGGTTTTTAGAGAAAGATATGGCGAAAGTATCCCAAGAGGGGATTTGAACACGAATTCCTGTCCATGGTGCGTGGGTTGGAGAGAGTGGTATGCCCTGACATGCCACCCCTTGCCCTGTTGTCCTGGCACAGCTTCCTGCCTGGAGAGAGGACACCTCAGCATCACGTGCGCCTGCCTGGGGCAGCCGCTTCTCAGGCACAAATTGTTCTGATGTCGTTGGCATTCTGCAAGTCATTACCTTTTTTTAATTTTTGGGAAAAACAAAAAAAAAGATCAGCATAAACAATTCTAGATTATTTAAGCTCCAAGAAGTCTTAATCTGTGCATCAAATAAATGGCTTGCAAGATGTCAGGGGTTTTCGTTTAGGCTTTTTTTAACCTATTTTTACTATTTTTGTATTAATTTAGGGGAAAAAAAATTGTATAATGAATCTCAATGTATAGCATAAGCCTAAAATAAAATGGCTGTCTCTCTCTTTGCTTCCTGTGCTCCCAAACTGTTACAGAAATCCCATGCCATCACCANAAAAAATTGTATAATGAATCTCAATGTATAGCATAAGCCTAAAATAAAATGGCTGTCTCTCTCTTTGCTTCCTGTGCTCCCCAACTGTTACAGAAATCCCATGCCATCACCAATGCAACGAACTGATGTTCCTGGCCTACCCCAAATAATCAGGATGTGCATCCTCTCCAGCTCCCCACAGAGAGGGGTGGTGGAGTAGTTCAGGGGCAGCTGCTCAGCATGGAGCCAGCAATGTCCCAAAGATGATGGGCATGCTGCTTCTCCAGGAGCCCCTCTTGTTCCAGACTGCACACTGCACAGCAGCAAGCACAGGGAAAACCCCTCCACTTCTACAATTTCCATGTTATTGGGATCGAAGTCCTTTTTTGGGGGGTTCTAGATAATCCAGCAGCAGAACCCCAGCCTCAGCAGGCAAACCAACAGCTAAGGCAAAAATCTGAAACTGATTTGATCAAAAAATACAGGTTATCTCCTCAAACAAGAACCAGACCTTCTGAGATCTGGTAGGTAGGTAGACCTGAAGTATTACTATTGAACAGAAGTATTTCTATTGAACAGAATTATTACTATTAAAAAAATTCTTACCAAGACTGTACCACCACAAACTTAGAAGCTCCATCACCACTGAGAGACCCATCTCTCCCACCAGCAGAACCACAGCTGCTGCCCCGGGATCTTCTGATGGCTGTGCTCAATCATCTTCTTCCCATACCCAGGCAGATCACCCATTTACACTTTTTCCCTAATGTTTTGGAGGAGGGGAGCAGCATTCCTACAGGCTCACCTGGTCTAACTGTTGCAAGGCAGAAGCAAACCACCCTGCCAGGGGATGAGGGTGACAGCCACAGATGCTCTGTCACACCTGACTGCAGAAATGAGATATGATTCACTCTGCTGTAAAAAGCAGGTGAGCCAGATCCAATCCCAAGTCACTGCAACAAATAGCAGGGGGTTAGGGTTTTTGGCTACCAAGGGCTTTTGGCCTCTTTAGTTTAGTGGGAACTTTGGGTCAGAAATTTAAAGGTGATTCCTGTCACCTGTTATGGCTCCTGGCCTTGTCCCTTTCAGTCATCCTTTCTCTCATTGCCTTAAATTCAGAATCCACAAGCACTTGCCAAAAATTCTGTCTGAAACTGAAACTCAAATGATACCAAATTTTCTAATTGCTAGTGTAATGTAAAAGAGGCTACACCTAAGCATCGCACAGGAACTCAAAGAGCAAAACCCCCGTACCAGGCTGGTGTTCCTCACTTGTGTCAGCAACAGCTCCTTCATGCAAATCTCCACAGATCTAATTTACAAAATTCAGGCTTTCCAAATGTGTGATCAGCACATTTTATTCTGGAAATTCATCTGTACGTATACGTTCAAAATAGAGGCATGTTAAATCTGATTTTTAGCCTATCAAGGAATACAGTTCAGCCCAACAAATGTTCATGAGTTGCATGTCTGTATTCCACATGCAATTCTTAAACTGCTGCATACAAGTCAGGATGTTTTCACTCCAAAATACCACGTTTCCTTATTTATACAACTAATTTGTACACAGAAACTAGGCAGGATTGTGGACCCAAAACAGTGAAGTGTGCTCATGTTTACATTCATCCTGTAAATATCACTTAAACTTGTAAAGGTTAATGGCAATATAGAACTCATTGAGAAGAACAGGATTTTTTTTGTTGACTCAAGTTTACTGGCAGGGAATAACTGAAATATATGCCAAGCACTAGCTAGAAAGAACCAGGGAATAAGACATCCAACAGTCCATCAGCAGGCAAAAAGCTCACTTGAAAATTTATACATATAAGAAATGTAAGAATCATGTTAAAGGCCTTAGCTGGGTATCCAGATTATACATAGCATATGTTATATATGAATGCAGAATATTCCATTCTGATTCTTTTTGGCCACATTCAGTCCTCTGAAATATGCTCTTTTCTGTGAGGAGGCATACTTTTGAGCAAAACTGACATTTATCTTCTAAGAAATTACCAATTTGCACAGGTGAAGTTTGCTGGAAACAAAATTTTAAATGTATACAAACAAACTGAAGGCAGAAAACACAATTTGTAAAAAATATGCCTTCACATACTGATTATATTTCATAATAAGCAATCTGTTCCCTGATGGTACAAGTAAAAAGTGAATTTTTATTTGTCAGCTATATTCAGGAAAATGAGATGCCCCACTAATGTATATATAGTGCATACACCCCCATACCAATTATGTATTTCTTATACGCCCAACACAAGTTGGCTCTGTATAAAGAGGAGGAAAAGCCAACCTAGAAATGTAGTTGAAAGCTGGTAGGAAGAAGAGTTTATCTGTACTGAAATTAGTAATGAATCAGCAGGGGAGGAGCAACAAAGAAGTTTGGTAAGGAGTTAAGGAACAAAGAACCTAGCTGCAGAAATGCAGAGCTGTCGAGAAAGGAAAATACTCAGGTTTTATTGTGTCAGGAGGATGGGAAAGAAATGATATCAAAACTTCTGACTTGCAAAGGGAAGGAAGGTCTAAGGTAGTGTGAGAGAGAGAAAAATCATGTGAACATATGTAGGACTAGCAACTGTAATGTATAGTAAGGCTCTCTAATAAAAGACAGGGTCTATCCATACAAGGAAAATAAAAAATCACAGCTGCCTAATTAATTGATTTCAAATATAGATTCAGTACCTCATTGTTTTGGAATAAAAGGAGGATATCATTCATAATCTAATCTGGAGTCCAGAGCTGGAGACTTTAACATGATATATAAACAATATCATACAGAAAAGGAGATTGGTCGTGGATTCTGGCTCATAACTTACTGAAAAATGACAAATTTGACCCTCACTATTTTACTGCAGCTCTTACTTAGAGAAGAGCAGCTGACTTTAATGGTTCTGAAATAGCCATACCTTCCTGATAAAATACTTGTGTGTTGGAAGGATTTCTTTTCTTTTCTTTTGAGGATGCGATCAATTTTCTCTCTGGACAAAGTGAGCCCTCAGGCACATAACCTACAGCAAGAAGTGGGAAATTCCAGCTCTCTTAAGGTGATTCCTGATTCAAGGACATCCATCTGCAATTGAATTTCTCTTTTCTTTCCTCTCTACATGCTATTGCAGGCTGTTCCAAACTTGTCTGTTGACAGTTTTACCACTCAATATATCGTACCACTCTTGGCAAAAGAGATGGGGTTCTCCCAAGCCTCTCCTGGTGTTGGCTCCAGAGGCAGTGGCAACATTATGATTTCAGGATTATTCCTGCTCATTAGGTCCTCTCATGGAAGCCTTTCTGTCAATATCTTGGATCTTACTGGAAGGGTGGCTACAACAGCTGGCACAGGACAAACAACAACATTTTGCTGATCTGGCATGCCTCTGATATACACAAGTGACATAACATTATTAGCTCTAGCAAGGAGAAGTATCCAAAGCTCACTGTCAGGACATCCTATGATATTTAATATCACCATCTGTGAGGATGTTTATATAGCAGATTTATTATATGGAATTTGCAGAAATGGGGAGAGGAGAGAGAGAGAGAATATCAATTAGACTGCTCATTCAGCACTTTCCAAACCTATCCATCAAAGGAAGAGTTCTTGCCTCACAGTCAGTGGTGATACCAAGCCTGAAGAAACTAATTTACACAAAAAGGTTACAAGAATTTGGCTTAGAAAGGGGAAATGTGGAGCTGTGATATGTGACTTCAGAATTATTGGTAAGAGTGCTAACATCGAGTTCCTTTTTTTTTTTTTTTACCAATATATGCTTCAAAGCCAGAATCTTAGAATACAAAATGTTTGAAGTGAGAAGAAAATAATAAATTCATGGAGAACATTTCACAGGTAGAAATGACAAATACTTATTGGAAACTGTAAAGTCAAGGGAGACAAAAAAATAAACTCAGATGAGAAATGCCTGGATTTATTGTAGAGAACTCCATAAAACCTAGATAGAAACTCTCCTAAATGTACTTACAGCCCTGGAGAGCTCTTCAGGTGGTCTGTTCCAGTACCAGACTAAAAATAAGGTAAGAGTTTTAAATTATTGACAACTACAACCAACAGAGCTTTAAAGTGTGGAACTTGGGTAAGGGAGAAATGGAAAAATTATGGGAAAAATACTTTAACAAAGTATTTACTCTGTGTGCATAAGCACCTCTCCACAGACTTCTTGGGAGTTACAGCTAATAACATTTGTTTAAAGCACTGCCCAGCACATTCCAGACAACAGTTCTCCCCTTCCCCTGGAAGCCAAAGGCTGAGCTGCATTTTGTCAGTCTGCTTTCGAGGCAGATGATCCCTCTGACAGTGTCTGAGTGACAAAGGACCTGAGAAACAGAGGTGAGAAGAGACCAGCACAGGAAACAACCCATACCTGAGCCATGGCAGAGCAAAGCATTATTCCTCCTTCATCAGAGAGCCGTGCAAAAGAGGGCATTCCAATTTTTAATGTATTTTAAAAGCTTATAAGATTGGCCTCTGTTGTACACTGTGGTTTCCCTAAGCAGTAGATGTGCTATGGATGCTGTCCAGGCTTACTTCTGCTTGTGCTCTCCCAAACCTTGGTAGCCCTCAGCCTTTGGCTTCGTGCCACACAGCCCCTCTGACACTCACATTGCAAGTTTTATTGAGATACCTTTTTGGTGAAAATTACTTTGTTCAGAACAAACAAATCTTTTTAAATGCGAGCTCTTCTATTCACCCCAGAAGGTTCTCACACCTGCCGTCTCTATTCCCTGTTTGTACATTTGGAAATGAAGGTGGCCACAGCGGGGAAGGGAGAACTGGAAAGCAAGTAAGTCCCATCATTTCAGTTAAGTGGCAGCTAGTTTTGTGAGGCTCAATTACCAGCGATTTTGTGAGCCTCATTTTCCACTACAAAATTTTTAAAAGGTGCTCACTATTCTACTCCCAAGCCAGGAAGAACTACGGATTTTCAGTATACTCCAAGCAGAGTATAACCACTGGATTGAAACTATGTTGCCCAGTGGAAATAAAGCATTGGGAAGGGGAAGAGAGGTGGATGGAGGTGCTGGATTTGAAATTTTCAGCAGAAAAGATTGTGTTTTCTCTTTTTAAAGAAAGTTCACATTTTTACCTTTGTTCTGATAGGAGGAGTCTTCAAGTCTGACAAACTCAGAGCACATAAAATCATTTACAAAACCTTCGGTGCAGGAGGAGAGAGGCAGGAGGTGAGCTGAGAAAAGACATCAAGGCAGTAGCAAATGCAAACAATAACAAACATTGCACTTCTAGGAAACACGGATTTGAATGCAGAATCAGCTAAATGTTACCAAAAATCTCCTGGCACAGGAGAAATAAAGTCAGGGAAAGATTGTCAAAAAGCCTTTCTACAGTTTATAACTTCCTGTTATGGCTTATTTGTAAGGTCACCAGACCCGTGGCTGTTACACTCCATTCAAATCTGTAACTGGTTTTTTTAGACATAGTTATCATTAATATACATTCAGCCATTGATCAAATGTCAACCATACTCAGGTGGCCAGCCATAGATGTCCAGTAGTCAAATGTCATCCTTTACGGCTACCCCCATTCCTAAAATACATATAAAGTATATATATTTCACAGAATACTGGGAAAAATCTATACAAAATTCTAACCTACCTGAAAACAATTTGCTTTAAACAGGCCAAACAGAACTGAAAAATTGTTTCCAGCAAATACTTTTATAGGCTCTAAATGTGAAGGCAAAGTAGCTCTGTTCAAGCCTTTTGAAGAGAATGAATGAGAGAATGAATGTGAAAAAGCTCATGGAGTGCAATTTAAAGAAGCAAGCAAGCGAATCACGACCAGAGAATGTCTATAAAACCTTGGCAGTTGACCTTCGCTGGGTGAGGATGGTAAGTGGTTTGGAGAATCAGCATTTCATCAAGTGGTTGAGTATATTTTTACCCTTTTCAAATCTGAACCAGCTCATCAGGTAAAAACTGATCATGCAAGGTTTGTCCATTTGCCTGCTCTCAGTGAGCATGAAAAAAAATCATATTCCTAAATGAGCCTGTGGTTTCTGCTAACTTTGGTTAATTCCAGTATGTTTCTGTTAACCACTAAGGGGACGAAAAACAGGAATAAAAATGCTCCAAACCTTTATTACTTTTTCTTTTCTCAAGAATCTATCCTACACCTCCCATTATCTCCTTTGGCTATGCCAGACCTCTCTTGTGAAATTTCCCAATTTCGGCCAATTGACTCAAGCACTCCCCTAATACACTCTTGCAATTGTAAGTACTCAGGGGTTCCACTAAAAGGGTGGCTGGATGCAGCTTCAGGACTAATTGTATCCTATGAGTTATAGAATTATGCACCAACAGCTAAAAGGACACAATTACAAGGTGAACTATTGTGACACACACTGTGTAATGTCATACAATCAAATGCAATGTTTAGTAAACATGAACCTCTTTGTCATTTTGTATTTATTTATACAGGTTTAAAAAAATAAAAATAAAGCACACATTTAAAAATATCCCTTCCTCCATTGTGTCTCTGCAGCATTATCCAACTTCCTGTTGAGGCTGATGGGTAGGCAATGACTCGGTCAGTGCCTGGGGAACTAGGCAAGGACTAGCAAGGAACATGCAATTCTTGTTTGATTGAATTATACCTGCAAAGAGAGGGATACAACCTTCCAGGGAGTGTGGGAGAGAAAAAGAATGGCTAACCAGGCATTTGCTAGGAGTTGCCTAGGTGGGAACACCAAATTTCTGCAGAAGTAGGAGCCTTAACTAGGTCACTGCCTAAAGGACTGCATTTCCCCAGCAATGTGCCAGTAATGAAACACCAAAGGGTTTCTAATTCCTGGGCTCTCCACTCAGCTACAAAGTCTGGGGGGAAAAGGAAAGAGGAAAATGGTCTTCCACTTACAGCTGGAGAACTGATAAATCTCTGGCATGCCCTCAAATCAGGGAGGTGACACAACTCTGGAGGGAGCCAGGTCCTGCCAGTTTGCCCAAGGACCCATGGGTTACCCCACCAGGTCTCTGAAACACACAAAGGCTCTGCTTTGCAGACCTCCAGCAGGACTGTCCCCCTCTCCTCTGGCAGTGACAAACCACATTTCCAGATCTCTGTCTTCCTTCAGAGGAAGATTCCCTGGCACCTTGCCCTCCTGCAATGCCACCTTCCTTCTCTCTCCTCGCTTGTTCTCATCCTCATTTATCTCACACACACACACATAGGAGATTGCTGTGCAAAAGGGTGATCTCAGTCCATTCCCCTCTGGCCTAAGCCACAAGACTTCTACTGGCAAAGGAAAGCAATCTGCAATTCTGGCAAAATGATCATTTTTCTCCTTTCCTCAATACACCACAAGAAATGGAGAAAGATGATCTAATGACAGATACCCAAAATACTGCAGAGGGAACAAAAGCCAAGCATGCTACTAATTTTTACAGAAGATGTACTATGAGTCTAGTATAAGTACAATGAGTGGAGAGGCCATATCATTTTTTCCAACAGTTACAGAATCATAGTGGGTTTTGTGGTAGCAGTTTTGGTCTGTGCTTTGAATACAAAGCAATTACAATGTCAAATGGCACTATTTTGAAAAAAGAGAAGCGTTTATGAAATTTAATTGTGTTCAAATCCCAGAGTAATTGTGGTAATAGGAATTATCCTGTCAAATTTCAATGTCAAATGTCAAATCTCTACATTTGCACTGCATGTGTGTGCATGCTCACATTTGGTGTACCCAGTGGTACTGTTAGCAGTCATACAAGAGGGAGATACCACATGGGCTGTTCAGAGCCATCCCCATTCAATGTTTTCACTACTACCAGCATGGATAGTGTGCAAAAGAATATATCAATAAAGCATTGTCTGCCTAAGTTGGGAAGAACTGCAGAATTCTGAAGGCTGAGAACAGAGTCAAAACACATTCAGACCACTGAAAGAATTATGTGAAATCAATTGTAAGAAATTCAGAAAAGGCAAGTCCATGGAGGAAAGAGAAATCAGTGCTGCAAACACAAAGTATGGAAAAACTGATTAAACAGCAGTTTTGCCAAAGAGTATCAGAGGTTGCACTTGGTCACTGCTTCCCAGTGAATAAAAACTGTGGCAATGCTACAAAACCACTACATCTAGTCCTTACCCAATTTATTAAAAGAATCACATACAGAAGACATGGAAGACATTTTTTTTTGTTCTCCTTAGAGGTGATGAATTTTCAACTGAACACTGTGGGCATGACCCTTGGAAAGAGCACGGAATTGAATGAGAATGAGGAGTCAGAAAAATGGACTTTCTTCAGGAAAGACTGCTTATTCTAGAAGAGATTAATTTGAGAACCACAGTAACACTTTTCTGTATTAAAAAGGATATATAAGAACAGGTATCAAATGTTTCTTGTGTCCCCTGAAGGTGGGACAAGACACAATCAGTTTAATTTGCAGCAAATATAAGTCAATTTGCATATCCTAATTCCAAGAATAGGCATGCACTGGGAATATGCCTAGGCTGGCTGTGGAACCATCTTTAGCAGGGTTTAAAGAAGAGGTTACACAAAAAACTGCTGGAAACAACCTAGATACTGATTCAGCCCTTTTTTTTTACAAAAATCCAGTATTTTCCAACTCAAGTACGGTATAGCAATTTAGGTTGCCCCAAGCTATGTCCCTTTAAATTGGTTCCGATTGTGTATTCAGAAACAGAGGCACCTTGAATTCCTTGTCATGTTAGTTAGCATAAAAGCTGGATTCCTGGCCTGTGGAGGCTGGGACGTGTTCAAAAAAATGGGAGATTTATGTATCTGTAGCTAATACTTTTAAGTACGGCAATTTAAAATTTGTAGCAATTCAGCCACAATGAGTGGAGAAAATGTGATGTCTTCTACTGTTGCCTGATGCACTTTAATATGTATCTGTGAAATTCAAGCTCTTTGGCTCACAGAAAATCTCTGCTGTAAAACATTCAGTAAGAAGGGTCCATGAAATACAGAATAACAGCAGAAGAAAGAGACAAATTAATTTGTTGGATAGACAATTATTGGAAGCTTAGGAGACAAGAAATACCAGATTAAATACTTTCTCCATTTCTTTCTTGCATATCAGTCTTTCGGTGTTTAATGAGTTCCTATCGGTCTATGCAAATAATTCACAATGAATAATTTATCTGATATTTTTTCTGTTTGTAGGATATCTAAAAGCAAATTGGTTTCCTCTCACATATTCATTATTCAAAATTATATTAATAAAGCCTTAGGTGAGTGCATTTTCACTGCAGTTGCTTTGCTCTACCATTCAGTTTTCATACCACCTACATGTGGCAAGGGCCCCACCAAATTCCCCTTGTCCTCAGGGCAAAGATTCCTTCAAGATGAATTAAGGTCCCACTTTTAACAGGCTCTGCAGGATATCTCTCTGTCCAGTGATGCCATGGAGGGGGCTAACCTCCTAATCTGAGCATCTGGATCCGATGTGGGCAGCTGGATTAGGCTGGCCAGTGGGAATTACCTCCAGTGCTGAACTAAGGACCCTCTTGACCTCCCACTTTCCAAATTAGCTGGCTGAAGAGAAGCAAGATCACCCAGGGAAAAAGAAGAAGCACTCCTCCACACATCCCATTTCTGCCACTGATGTTCCCCATCTCTTCCATTGGCTGTTCTTTGTCAACATTATCACAGAATCATGGAATATTTTAGGTTGGAAAATACCTTTAGGATCATTCAGTCCAACTGTGTATTACATACATGCTTGCACTTGGTTTGCACACCAGTGGTAGGAAAAGGATTATGACCTTAGTTTTGAATCTCATATTAATAGTTCCTCCATGAAGGAAATTTCCACCATATTTGAAGTCTCCACCATTTTGGGTACAGTCCATGGAATTCCTTCTGCTCCTTGGAACAGAGAATTAAATGCTTGTGTGGAGAACTTTCAGTTCACCTCTGTCATGATGTTTAGGGATGCCAGACAGACCAACTAACACAACAGGCATTGTTCCTGTAGTGTAACACACTGAGAATGCCAAACAATGACAGAGAACTGGCAAGGTCCTTCAGCAAGAAAATTTTGATTAGGAAGGAAAGCTTGAACTGCAGTTGTTTTTCCAGATGCAGTTCAGGTCTTTTGATAATCACATTACACAGAGGCAGTTCTATAAATTTCCTTGTGACTTCAGTGCAGACAATTAAGGGTTTTGGTAACTGAACGTGATGAAATATTTGTGTTGCTGGAGGCACTTGACAAGGAGACACACTGTATTAGAAGTTCGGTGTGTCCAGCTCCTTCCAATTCCTTTTTTTAATATTTTCAGAACACAGAATGCCATATACACCACAGCATTTGCCTTTGCAGAATCATCTTCCTCAGAAGCTCACCTCAGACTCCTTCTTTCACCATCTCAGACTGTTAGAAGAAGTCATTCAAAGTTATCAAGAATATTTTTATTCACAAATGGAAAGGCTCATTCTCTTTACTGCTATAAAAAGCCAGCTTAAACTGCTGACTGCTTGTGGCTGGCCTATTAATGTAAAAGTGAGAGAGCTTGCATGGGGGAGATAAAAAGGGGCAAACGAAAGAACAGAAAGCATGAAAGGAGAGAAAAGATTAACAGAAGAGGGGGGAAAAGTCAAAGAAATAAGTGGAATGGGGAAAAAGCAGAAAAAGAAGGCAAAATATAGAGATGTCCTCAGTAGAAAGGAAGAAATGGTAAAGAAAAACAAGGGTATTGGGAAAAAGCAGGGATACCAGATCTCAAAATAATTCTGAGAAAATAGATAGTGATGTCAAAATCCCAGTAATTGAATTTTTGCCTTGAAAAGCCAGTGACAGCTTTGCTTAAATGTTTAGCCACATAAAATCAAACTCCACGTCCCTGACTGCATGTATCTCTCAATGAAGTCAACAAGAATCAATAGCAACAGCAGCATTCAAATCCATGCTGTTTTCATTGCAGAAAAGGTAATTACAATGCTCTTTCCATACCTGCACCATTTCCCCATCTTTTTGTAGTCTCTAACACACTTTCTAATATACATCTGTCCCAAAGCCACTGTTGTTAGCCTTCCTGTATTGATGGCATCCAGCTGAAGAGAAGCCAGTGAGGGAGAGCTCACATATTGTCTGTTCTTAATAAATAATCATTAAAGCATAGATTGGCAGCACCACACTATTGTCTAACACTCAGTCTATTTGCCTTGAGTCAGCCACTCTGTACTTTCTCCCTATTCTTGCATAATGGAATACTATATCTTACATTTCTTTTTTTCTCTGTGCAAGAACTGGTCTTATCTGAAAAATATTGTAAACTCATTCAAATTTCATGAACTCATCAGACCTAATGCAAACTAGAGGTACAGGAAAACCAAATAAATTAGTATACCAGCACCTCTCCACTACCCATTAATAGTGGGTTTTTCTGTTTCCTTTAATTGCAGCACAGGCCTGCCTAGCCTCTCCCCCCTCCTTTACAAAGGACACTGAAAAATTTATGAGCAGCCCAAACTTACTCAATCATTTCAATATCTCAGACTTACAATATATCACATAAAGTGAGTACTTAAATGCTTGAATCATCACACTGAGGCCACGTTTCTTGGACCAGTGATGTTTCCATCTATCCACCCGACGGGTCTGATGAGACAACCTGCAAACAGGGGCCAGACAAGGAAGTAATAGTGTCACATAAGAGTTAGATAAATGCTTCACTAGTGGAACCAGCTCGAAGATTTCTTGGCAGTTTAGACAAAAACCTGAATGTCGTCACCACATGAGCAAATGAGTGAGTAGATCTCCTTTCAGACAGTGGTGAAACTCAGGTGGTCATGGTGGTAGAGGGTTGTGGGTGGGCACAGGGGAACACAGTGTCACCAGGAGGGGCAGGGAGCCGATGAGGGCCATGACAATCTGGAAGGGTTTGCAGGTGGTCAGAGGGCTTCTGGAGTTTGTGGGGATGCCTGTTTCCTGCCTTTCCATCGATCTCACAGGTCCAGGTGCACAATCTCCCAGTTTATTTTGTCTCTAGTGAGGCTCTGGTCTACAACAGGGACACAACAGAGCACCAGACCCCAGCCCCACTCCCTTGGGACCCCAACCCATGCCCTCTGGTGGAGGTGGTCGGGCTGCCAGGCTGTCCTTGCTCTGTCCCACCCCAGTGGTGCAGCTGCCCGAGGGGAGCTCCACTTCTTCCCAAACGTGGTGCCCAGCCCGTGAGCTCAGGTGCTGCCCACCGAGGAGGGGACAGCAGGGGCACTGCAGGCACATGGGGAGGAGCACACTGCCCCGTGTGCCAGCCTGAGCCAGAAACACTAATGCTGGGAAGCACATCCTAAAATGTAACAAGGTCTCAAGATCATCTTGCCTGTGCAAAAACCTAATGATTCTTCATTTGGACATACAAGAGCCATAATGATCCATAGGGAGCCATCAGCCTTGTCGGCTTCTCTGTGTGTCTCATTTGGGATGGGAAGACAGATAATATACAATCATGTTGATTAGCTAGAGGGAGGGACTTACAGTTTCCTGTACTGTGTGCTTTGTATACCTAAGCAACAGAAAAAATTCAGATATATTCCTGAGTGGCTTATATAGTCAAAAATATCTATATCTAGGCCCTTAAACAGAGCAAGGACTTTTCTCCCTTTTAAAAGTCAAAGTGTCCAAGCACATAATATAGAAGGAAAGAAAACTTAGTATGTCCCTCTAGAGGTTTTTTACCAAAAGAATGTGTCACAATGATGTACAGCAGGTAGAAAACAAATCTGATAAAATAAAAATACGGAATATATATTCCTTTTCAGGACACTGTCCCACAATATTTTTGGTTATGATACAAAAGCATAACTTTGATTTGCACAATAAGACCCTTTCCAGAAATACTGTATTAGTCGTAAAATGTCATGTAGTAAAGCAGAATCATCTATGAAAATGCAAAACAAGCAGGTTTCTTATTTAGGGACAGATAAGAGTTCACCAAAGATATGAGGTTAGGTGAAAAGAAGGAAAATTTTCTGTATTTTTCAGCCACCAGGGAGGTAAGAAAAATCCTTTCTGAATTCTTCCCATTTATGTGCCTGTGATGTACCTGTGCAGCTCGAGGTTCCTCGTACACAGAAAGCAGGATGCATTAATCATGAGGAACAGAGGGCCTGGAGCTGCAGTGTGCCACTCCACTTGAAAAGCCTCTAAAATATGCCAGTGCCAGACCTGCCTGGGCTGAAAATTGTGTACTGCTCACAATGATACATCTGAAAAAGAGTAAAATTAAATGTATGCTCTCAGAAAATTTGCTGCACATCTACTCCCAATTTCTTTCCATTTTTGCCCTATCAAAGGCTTGTCATTTCCATCTCTGTCTTAAGCATGCTCCTTCTGTATCTTTCATCAGACCCACAGAGCTCCTTCCTGCCTTTCTCATGAAAGTTCACCTCAAATCACCAAGGTAAATAAGGCAAGATTTTCCCACTGCCTTGCAGGGAATTCATCTGCCCAGGCTTCATTTTCTGTGATGTGTGGCTTTTGTTCCTGGCCTCCTCCACACAGTTACACACCTAGGCACGATGATAATCTGGCTTTCTCCCCATGTACACCTGGCAGATGGTGGTGTGTATTAGCTCTGACGGCAAGCACTAAGCAATGCAGCCTGCTCGTTGTCATACTGGAGCAAGAACAGCCTCGGCCACGTTCCCAAGCACTTACTCTTTGTCTGGAGTTCCTCAGATATTTCAGTGCCAGCCATACATCACAACTTTAAGAGCTGAGGTGACAATCCAAAATATGAAAATCATTGCAGAGTAAATGAAGCAAATGATCGTTTTTGACAAATACACATGAGTGTGGCACTCAGAAAGCTGGCTTGAATGTCTCTAAATAATTAAATTTATCTACCTCAGTAACTCCATTTGAATTGCAAATTAATTCTCCACCTCAGCCCTGCCGCATGTGCGCGTCTTTACTGGTACCTGAGCTCTTGCTGGCTCTGAGTGCAGGAGCACCTTTGGGCAGATGCATTTCAGTGCAGAGAGCACCCAAGGGTGAGGACACTTGGCTTGGCCGCACGTTTTGTTGTCACCCTCCCTGCACCTCCTTTTGGTGTTTTTTAGTGGGTGCTGTGCTGTGCAGCACATCCCCAGCCCAGGGACAGTGCCACGCACGGAGCTGCTGAGGCAGGGCTGCTCCTGCAAACCTGGCTCAGTTCCATCACCTGTGTTGTGGTATCTTTTAAGTGCATAAACCATCCTCCCTACCACGCTCCTGTCCTTGTTACACAGAATAGACAGGGGCATCACTGCTCACCTGATACTCCCCACTGGGGAAATGACAAAATACATTGTTAGCCCCCTATGTTGTTCCCATCTTTGTTCAGTTCTCCACCAATACCACCCTTATTACAAGTTACTCAAATCCCATTTTAAGACAGAATTATCCATCTCCCTACCACTTCTCAGCATATGAGCATTTTCCCAAGAACAATGACTTTGTCCTCCCAAATGTCCTGTGAGATGAGGAAACTTCCTTACATCCATTTTACAAATAGAGGCTTGAGGCACAGAGATATTGATGTCAGCAGGGCTAACTCACTTGAAGCGTTTGCAGTTTGACTTTCTTTGGGAACCGGGCATTTTATTGCACTACATTTCTCCACAGCAAAGCAGTTTCCTGGTCTCCACTGGAAACTCCAAGCATCCTTCACTTCATTTCAACAAGTCAGACTAAAGGGCTCAGATAAGAAATCCAGGAATTGAAGAACACACAGGCATCACCTGTGAGAAATGTCAGTGAAGTGATGTGATTTAAATCCCTGTGGAATTCCCGCACATCAGGAAGAAAATAAGGTTTTCCAGGGCAGTATTTAACAGCCCATCCCAGGAGACTTCCTCTTGTTCCATCTTACTCACTGCACAGATTCCCAGTTCCTGCAGCAAATAATGCAGAAGTCCTGGTGGCAACAGTTTCTCCCCACAGCTGTGACACATCCCCCAGCCCATGTACCCTGAACTATTTACAACTCCGTGGAAAACCCTTTGTGGGAAGGGTGAGCAAGTAACCCAAAATTGCCCTTGTTACCATTCAGGATTGTAAAGTCAGCTTTGCACAGGCAACTTGAAAACTGATTTTTTTTCTAGTTCCATATCTCCCTCTGATGCTGTAAGAAAACCCTTAGGACAAGTGAAGAAGGGGCTAGAAAGTTCCCAGGTTTCATGCTTGCAGCCTGAAGCAACCCTGAGGTAGGATTAATCCTCTGCATAGGTGTCACAAAGACACCAATGGCAAAGGGCCACTCTGGTTCCTTAGCAAAAGGAACTGCACTCCACAATGGCAGTAAGTGAATTTTTGCCTTTGCACCCTGAGCTATTCTATCCCTCAGGCCAGGCTCAACCCTCCTGGCACCTTATGACTCTTGATACCTCGGGTTCTGTCCCACCTGAGCCCTGTCCTCATCCCACAGGGCTCAGTCCTGCCTCCCACTTCCTCATCCCCACTCTTCCCTCACCCTTTCACATGTCCCTCTCCAGCACAGACACACACACACAATGAGAACTCTGCACACAGAATGAAATCAGGCAGCAGAAACTTCAGTCCTTCATGGGCATTTTCACAGCAAGTTAAGGACAGATCTTGACACCAGCCATGCTCCTCACCCAGCTTTCCAGCCCTGCCCTAAAGCTCTACCTGAGCAAGGCTGTCCCCTCTTTCTTGCAAACAGGCAAATTGTTTCAGAGAATAGAAATTGTGCACGTTTTGGCAGTGAAAGTTTTAAATATACCTCTTAAATTTTAGCAAAGTTACGAAATGTAGAAAAACAATTATAAATATTGTTGTATCCTTGAGTGAGGCTTGATTACCTGACTGCATTATTTAAGGAAAGCTTTTACAAACAGAAAGAATATGCATGTGATCTCTGGATAACCAGACAACCTCAGCTGACAAAGCAGTAACTAAATGACCTGTTTATTCAGAGTAGTTCTCTCTGTCAGGTGGCCAGTTCTTCACTAGTCAGAGATTAAGAGGTTAACTCTCTCTATAGTGTCCTTCCTCTGTATCTGAAAGCAAAACCCAAAGCTTTTTAGCAGCACTTCCAATTTATCCCTTCCACTAACAGGCAGCATCCTCTTAAAAATCTTTTCATCTCTCTACAGTACTAAATTACACGGTCCTAATCCCAACTGAATCAGATGATTGTACCCCTCTGTGCTGTAGAGGCACTTGCAGACAGCTTCACTCAACATAAGCAGCATCTGCTCTGCAAACATCATACCTGCTATCCACACCTAAAAGTGGTTTTGGCTGGCTGACAAGTATTACTCTTGTAACATTAGCCCAGCTGTATGGAATTTATTCATATAATCTGTTTTATAGGTAGGTGCTTATTTATTATTATTATTGATGAATAATAGAATAGAATAATACAATGCAATGATAAATTACATCATGGTTTCATTTTTTTTGTTGTTTGTTTGTTTGTTTTTATAATGAATTTATAATCTGTTAGCCCAACTACATCTTTAGGTGTTGATAGAAGTATGGGACAGCTATAGGCTATCTGGAGTCATCTGCCATATGCACTGGCTACAGAGATCGTGGATAGCCTTGGCAAGGGGAGGAGGTTCATGTGAGTGTACTCCGTGTATTTTTAGAAGGAGTTTTCTCAAATCTATCAAATGAAGAAAGGATGTTGTACTGATTCCAAGTGCCTCCATCACTGCCGCTGGATACAAGATGTGGGGCGGTCACAGTGCCTGCTCACAGTTCAGTGCCTTACACCAGCCGGGTTGCAGCACCACCTTTCAGACACAGACAGGCCTGGTTTTGCGTGGCACACCCAGCTTGCCATTTAGGCCTAAGCCTGAGATCTGGGACCAGAAGCCAGCCTGGCGAGGCTCCCAACCTGCCTCACTGCTGTGACAAACCCATCAGCGACCACCCAGCTTAAGACCACAGCTCTGGCTGGACCCCTCGCTCCTGTAGCTTCAGGTTGCCTTCAGGAGAACAAGGGGAACTTTGGAACATGGTTCAAGCTGGGCAGATTTTCTTTTGCAAAGCAATGTGCAATAAGTTTAAGGAGCTGCTGTCTCAGCAGGGAGCTCCCTGTCACTCAGCTGGGTGCCACAACCTCCGCTGAAAGAGCTCAAACTTGTTAAACATCTCTGAGCTCTTTCCAGCGCCAGTGCCAGTGCCCTGGGCTGGGTCACACTGGCAGTCAGTGCCCCAGCACTACAGACACAGCTTTAAAGGACCGATTTCAAACTCTGTGTGTCACCAGCAGAACGGATCCAAAAGGAGCTTGAAGGCTTCACCATCCAGCCGAGAACCACAGGCTTGGACTGAAAGTCTTGGGAAAGAAAATGTGGGGTCTGCAGTCTGTTCCTGGATTCAGGAGAAAATGGCGGAGTCTATTTCCCTGAATGATTAATGCAGCAGCCACAGAGCTAATCAATAATAGAAATAATGACACATTGTCTGTGCTTACTGCATTGCTGTGCTTGGTTACTCACAGGGCCCTGGCCAGGCCTGGCTCTGCCACTTCCCGAGCATGGCAGTGAGGACTTTGTCACAACTGTGGCAGCAGAGCCCAAGACGAGCCATGGCTGCAGGAGGATGTTCCACATACCCTGGCTGGGCACATGAGATTTTGGTGTAGGCAACCTCCCACAGCTCCAACCACGGGGCAGGGGCAAGAGCAGGCATCTGGAGCTGCTGGTGCTCTCCTGAGATTCATGACCACCTGTCTGGCTCAGGGAAATATCCCAACAGCCCTGCACTTGCAAAAGTCACTGGGGGTGGGAACTACATAATCTTTAAGATCCCTTCCAGCCCAAGCCTTTCTATGATTCTATGAAATCTATGAAATATCCTTCATTATATTTTAAATAGAAAGGATACTTCTTCTTTTATACTCTGTTTTCTGACCCTTTGGAGTGCCCGTGTCCAGGCTGGTCTCTTTGACAGTGAAAGTCTCCACATAATGCAATATAGTAACGTGACTTCAGACAGGGGAGCTTCAAGGAAAACTCCGAAAGCTGCAGTACAAAAACTCTCAGAGCCAGCAGCACCAGGAAGGGATCGCAGGTAGACTCTCAGCACTCTGCTTACTCAGGGACACCCTCCTCTCTGGCTGTCAGACCCTTCGTTTTTCTTCCATTTCCACTCCACCATCTCTCATCAAAGTGACAGGTGTGAGACCATGGATCTCAATTAATGTCTGTTAACTGCTTGGATGGAATTTGACAGAATATGAAATGCTATTATTAAATGCACAAAAATAACTAAAGACAGTATGAAGTGCACATATATAGATATATAAAAATCATCTATATATATGTATGTATATAATGTATGTATGCGTGTTTTTTCTCAAGAAGCCAGTGAAAAGTTATTGGCTTTTATCCCCTTCTGAGATACTTTCTGATTATGTACAGCCTTGGCAATTATTCCACTGCTTGTTATATGAAACACTAGAGTGTCTCATATGTAAGCAATACCCTTCCAGAAATAATTATCCTTTTGACATAATGTTATATATATGCTTCTTTGTTTAGGCATCCTGCAGATTAATAAAATCAAGAGCCAGATGCCTTGAGACAAATTAGCTATTTCCTGTCAATAAAATATAATGCAGCACACTTAATTTATAGGAAATACTGGTGCTGTGAAATGCTTTGGGCTGCCTGTGCTGCTCATCCCCATGGAAGCACTGTTGCTATCACAGCCCTACAGCATTGGTCCGTAAGTACAGAAGAGTTTTTCTAAATAAGAGCCATGAACAACGTAAGATGGTTCTGCACCAAAAAGATCCATTTGACTTTGAATTTGCTTAGTCACTCTCCACTTCATTTTTCATGTACAGGATTCTCTATATTCACTTATAAAACCAGGTTGTTTTTATGGAGGTTTGAATAATGACAGTGCTCTGCAGCTGTTTGGCACTGCTTCTGAAATGGCATTCGTGACAGGGAAGATGCCTCTGACAAGACCAAGTGATCACAGAGTCATACAATTGTTAAGGTTGGAAAAGACCTCCAAGATAAGACTAAGTCCACATCTGACCAATCACACAAGAAGAAATATTCTGAAAATGTTAAAAAAAACCCCTACCCCTCCTATCAGCCTGTATTTTTCTTGTATATTTCTAACTCATCCAAAGGTTGTTTTCTTCTCTGGACTTTGCTTCAAACACTTTGGTGCTCCAGCCTAGTTTAGAACTAATCAGTGAGACTCATTTGCAACTAGCAGTTAATTTTGGAAGACCTGTTACCATGCCACAGTTAAGCTGCATTATGTTTTACCATGTTGTTTGACACACAAAAGACATGGTATCGCCCTCAAATGTTTACCACATACTCTCTTTTTTAAAAGTTGACATTTGTGAGGTTTTTCAAGAAAGAAAATAATTCAGGCTCTAAGCACTACGTAATTAAGAATTAGTCCCCAAAAGCCCATGTTTTGAGTTCTGCGATTTATTGAAGACCTTCTACACTGATGAGGTCAAAACAGAAAAAGTGAAAATATACTGAACATTTCATGACTTCTCAGTGGTTCTGGCTTTATTTTACTCTCAAAATTCAGACTTTCAGCACTCGACTGACATAAAATAAAATTTCTGACAGTTTCTCCAATTCTTCAATGCTGTATGAAAAGCCATCTTAACCAGCTCAAGTGATAAGTATGTTGGGACCAGTTCACACCCTCTCTCTAAGGCTCCCAGCCTCCACCAAGGAGACAGAAATAACCTCTGCTGGGCTTTCTTCTTTAATATAAAAAATTATAGGGGGAGAGGAGGGCATTCACCAATGATTTGTTAAGACAAGGTGGAAGTCCTGAACTGGCTAACTTTAATGGAAACAAAGAAATCTGTTCCTCAGACAAAGCTTACAAATCTCATGGAGTGCCCAGCCCACTTTCACCTCCCTTTGATTTATAGCAAACTGATCCATTCCTTGAAACAGATGGGTTTTTTGCACTCTCCTCATGAAAAAACTAAACAACAAAACCAGCCAATAAGAACAAACAAAAAAAAATTCCTCTTTTTTAAACAATAGTGACCTTTTCTCAAGAAAATAACAATTTTTATAAAAGTTTATTGTTTCCCCCAGACTTCTGGTGACCAGGAAGGAAAAGGTCAAGTTCCCACTAGAGCATTTTTCATCTGGGCAATTTTGAGAGGACAGAGAGCTCAGCATGCTGAAGGTGAAGCCCAGAGGTGACCCTGTCAGCCTGAGCACTGGCTGCCACCACTGATCCAGCCCTGGTCCCCTGTCCCCAGTGCCCACTGCCACCCCCCAGGCTGCCTCCCCTCCTGCCACAATGCAGAGCAAACCCACCAAAACACAACCTTGCCCATGCCACCCTGACAGGAACCTCAGAGAGCAGGACAGGCTCTAACAAAGCAAAAGACCCTTTTTTTTAAACACAAAACAGAAAGTTCTGCTCTGAACTATGTGGCTCTACGAGGAAAATTGGATGTTGGGCAAAAAAAAAAAACTCAAATCTTTTCCATCTATCTGAGTAAGTGACAGTTGTGATTAGATGCACACACTTGGGAAATTACAGCATGTGGCAAGGACGTGGTACCGTAACCCTTTCAAAAATAGTTGTGGTCCCAGAAGGGACCCCTCAGACACTCCAGCAGACCCCATCCTTCTCCCAGTTCTGCTCTGTGCCCCCTTTACCCCTCCCCACTGGGATCCCCCACCCACCTCCCCACTCCCATGCAGAGCATTCCTTTGTCTTGCAATGGAAGCAGCAACAGCAGGAGGCTTCACAGCTCACTGCCCTCAGCCCTGCAGCCTGGAACACGAGGAAGAAAAGCAGGGACAAAGATTATAGTGACTTTGATGGAGCAGGGGAACATGGATATTAAATTGCAGCAGAATATGGATTAGAAGCAGTTGAACCTGGCTTGGCACAGAAACTCTGCAATGTCTATTGCCTCTGCAAGCTACATTTGGCCAACCTGCTTGTAGCTTCTGGTAAGGTTTATTTATAGGCCACCCTTTCATTTTTGTTCATGGACAATTAGGGAGTGCGGGGAACTAAATCATTTGCAGCAAATGAAATTTGAAACGAAAGGGAAAATGCCTCCTTACACCCCATGGAAAATGAGTTCCTGTTGTCTACTGCAGGAATCTTCTGTTCAACACCTCTGGATCATGCATGAGTTGCAAACTGACGTGCTTTGGCTGATAGGGGAGCCCTTTCTGCTCTTTTACATCTGTCTTTTCGGGTTCCAAGTGGAAGGAAGGAGCTTAGCAGCGAATTTTAGAAAATAACTTCAATTTGTATATGCGAATGTCCTCACCAGAGAACCTACTCACAGCAGTCAAATCTCAGTACAAAGATCACTTACTCAACCCAACAGGTTGATTTCAAAAGCCCAGTATACAAGATACAAATGGAAAAATATCTGTGTATTTGCTGCATGTTTTCACAGTCTTCAACTCGCTTACAATTAGACTTTCCATTTTAAGGAGTATTACAATAGGGTTTTAATTCAACAACATCTCCAGAAAAAGATTTATACCTCATACTTCCACATTTATCATGTCAAAGGGTAGAAACAAATGAGTGTTGTCACATTCTGACACTGAATAAAATGTCATGAAAGTCAAATGACACGCTTAGAACTTACAATTTATTATTCCAGAAGAGAGAGAAACTGTTAAATATATTTAAGAAAAAAAGTAAAGCAATCAAAACAATGAAATAGAGGATCTTTCTTGCTTTATTACCTCTAGAATGCCAACCTCCTCTTTTTAACAGCCAGGCAGACAAAGACCTGTCACCCAGTATCTTCAGAAATTACAGTCCAACCTGTAAATACAAACAGAGCACTTGATATGATCTTCAGGCATTTCTATTTTCTATTTAATACTGTTTCATGCATTCATGTGCTAATAAAGGTTAAACTAGGTGATCCTTCAAGCAGCCCTCTACACTTTATCTGCCAGAGCTATAAAAGCTAAAGAAAATTGGTGCATTTATATTGTGAAAAGAGAAAGACTCCGAGCATTGTAATGAAGTAGGGTATTTCTTCTCGTGTATCATTTCAGCAGCAGTTGTTTACAACAAAAACATTTAGTCAGAACTGGATTTTTATGAGAAATCCTCATGTGTTACTAATCTTCTGCTGACATCAGACTGATTCTCCTGGATCCTTCATTTGCTTCTGGTGAATCACCCTGCTCATAAAACAAATTGCCTTGTCCTGACTTGGATTTCCACGTTGATTTTCAGTGTGGCTTCAGGTATATGCAGGAGTTTACCCTTGAGAAAATTCAGCATAGTCATGCTAGCACAGTCTTCATCCTAAAATAACACACAACACCATTGTACAATGAACAAAATAAAATTTAAAAATTGGAGGAATTCATTTTAAAACACTTCCAGTATAGAAGAGCCTTTTTACCTCAGACTCCAAAACCAAAGCCAGATGCAAAATTAAGTACAAGATGGCTCACATAACCACAGATGAGAAGCAGACAAAAGTGTTTATCAAAATATCTCCTTATTCCCTTTGATTTCCCAGCCTTTTCTTCAGCCTTCCTAAGATATCAATTTCTCCTCCTCTACACTGCAAATACACAAGTCCCTTTTTAACCTGCTCAGTAGTCTGAAATACATACCAAAAAAACCCTTGGTAGACCCCCACAAAGAACCTTTAGGCAAAATAAGCAGCTGACTAAAATCACCTTTTCAGATCTCTGCATCCTTTAAAAGACAGAGCATGGTCCTGAACATGAATAGTTGGTTTGGCTGAGAACTGGCAGATTTGGATTACAAGATGAGGAAAAGGTGTAATGAAAACCTTTGTAATACAGAAAAAAGAATCTCAGATTGCCCTACGAATGAAGCCAAAGAAGAACATGGATAGAGAGGCTGGGTTTAGCAAAACTGCTTCCATGGTTTCACCAAATGGCTGAGATAAACGTGAACGGGCAAATCTTGATGCATCCACTCATCAGGCTAGAGAATGAACTATCATTACAGAATAAATGGCATTCTCCTTTGGGCAGAGTTGATAAACAGCAATCTAGAGAGAAGGAAAAAAACCCAAGAATGTCCCTTGCAAAGGAATTATAATAAAACCCCCATGTGTTACTATAATGTTTCATGATCACACAGGATGAGCCAATACCAATTAAAGGCCAAACTCTGCTCTAAAATACAAGCTCATCTGCCATTTACAGCAGCAATGATAGAAGAGGCAAATTTTGGCCATGGCCTCGTCTTTTATTAACATCCTAGGTGCCAGAAGGCAGATTTACAAAGGCATTTTTCGAGCTAGAATTGCATATGGGCCCGTTGACACAAATACAGGGATTTGCAGAAAATCCTCACAGAATGCCTGAAGTGGCTTTTTAAATTTTTAATCACAAACAAATGAGTCATGTTAGAAAGTGTACACAGAAAGAGAACTACTACCATAACCACCAGCACTGATTGTTTTAAAAAACCTAAATTAAGCTTGCCAATTCTAGCACTTGAAGTTTCTTTTCTCTGCTATTTGTATGCACACACACAGTCTGACAAAGCACCCCCAAAATTATAACATAGATTTTTTAAAAACTATGCAAATTTTTAGGAATACCCACTATGGTGCAGTAAAATTCTTTCATTATTTTCCCATCTTTTCATTTTAATCTGATAAGTGCACACATTAAGCCCTTCTCTCAATAATTTTTTTATACTCAAAGTGGAATCTGATTTTTTCCAACATAGTTATTCTGAACTACTTCCTTCCTTTTCCAAAGGCATTTATTGACTTAAGTTGCTTCTTTGCATTTGAAATGGAGCAACTGAAATTGGAATTGAGCGAAATATTTAATTTCCTTAGATCAAGAGATTCTTAGCACTTTCCAGATATGCTTTAATTATTTTGGGAAAACAACATAGCTTTCCTTACTAACTCAGACCAGGTCTAGTAATTTCCCTCTATGACAGGCTAGTCAGTGCTTCTTTAGCCTAGAAAAACTGCATCTTTTAAAATATTGAGTTATGCTCTTTGAACGATGTGTTTTGTCACATCATGCTGCTTTTTGTGGGTTTTTTTTCTGAAATTTCTTCCTTGAATATTTTTTTACATAAATTGGTAAAATGTATATTATCTAAGTGTCTACAATTGTTTGCATCATCCCCTTCCACTTACTGTAATCTACGGACCTCAAGATTCTGGATATGACAGTGGCAGTGCCACCATCGAAGGCACTTACAAAAGAAACAAACACCATGGCTACAGCAAGATCTTGAATTCATGTGCTTGAATTCATGTGCTACATTTCAGTTATTGTTCTTTGTTTTGAGGTGCTGCCTGCAGTTCTCGACAGCAAACCGATCCCTCCTAGGTATCAGGTGATGTGTAATGAAAACTGAAAGGGAAGGTGAGAATAATAACTTGTTGACTAGTCTTTTTTCCCCAGCTGTTATTTATGCCCTCACCCGTGCCTTCATTTCTGTTCCCAAGTTAATGTTTTAATTTTGACCAAGCTCATGCTGAAATTGAACACAAAGCTATTTAAAATACTTAGTGTCCAATCTAACTCCTATTCAAGTAGATGGAAAGAAAGATGGATTTTATTTCTTTATTTCAGAACAGAAAATATTCCTGTACTTCTGCTAAGACAAAGGCCAGTGTAGGACATCAAACCACTACATTCCATCACGTCAGAAGCATTTCCCAGTCGTGTCTTAACAACGTGAGATACAGATGAAAACAAAAGCCTTTTCCCAGGCAACAGCACCACACCAGTCCTGTCCCAAGCTCCTCCTCGCTCCTTCCTGACCCAGGGCAATTGCTCAAAGTCTTGTCCACAGTTTTTTCAATTTACTTTCCTTATATTTACTGCCCAATTTACACTGGCAATGAAGCCAGCCAAGTCATTCCTTTTTGTTTTGAGAAGAACAAGGTGGATATTTTTTTGTAAATCATTTTTACATACACAATATTCATAGTCCTAGGGATGAACTGAAAAATCTACTGTAAGGACTGAGCAGCAGTTCTTAAACAAACTTTCTTGGTTCTATTGAGAAAGCTTCTATTGAGAAGCCTCTTCTTGCTGTCCTCTGTTTTTCTTTTCTTTCTCCTCTCTTGCTGTCTCTGTCACCAGTATGAACCATTTTCACTCTTAATATCACACTGTAATTTAAGAAATCTCTTGTTCTATGGTTTAAAAAACTATATTAATGACCTCCACTAATTCAGATATATCTTCAAGTCTTTGTGCTATAGCTATTGAAGCAAGCAGGAGTCTCAAAATATCTGTAAAAAGCACTTACTGAAAATTTTACGTCTAAAAGGACTAGCTAAGAAATCTTTTCACAGGCTTTGACTCCATGAAGCAGCCATGATCTTCCTCCAAAACCAGACAGACAAAAAAAAAAAGCCACTTAGAGGAAAATGAAAAAAAACCCATAATACAGAAAACACTACCCTGAAGCAGAGTTCAGATCTCAACAAAGAAGAAACTCAAGGACTGCATAACATCTACTAGGCTGTTTGTTGTAGCTACTGATGTAAAAATGTACGTCTCTGGTGAGATGAAGGATGGCAGTGTAGAGCTCAAGAGAGAAACAGGGGAGCACCTGAATCCTTTGTTTTACGCACAGAATCATCATATCATCATTAAGGCTGGAAAATACCTCTAAGATCATCGAGCCCAGCCATCCAACTGTACGGCACAGGAGAGGTGTCCTTTGAGATCCAACAGTTGTTTGTGTCCTCTTGCATGAAAAACATTACCCTGTCTCATGCCATGAGTTTGCAAACCACATATCCCTAGGTGTGAAGAATAATGTGGAGCCAGACTCGTGAAGCAGGAGCAAGAAGCCCACAGGACAAGTATTCCTCTACCGTGGCCTCCCTGGATCAGCAGAACAGCTTCTGCTGGCTCCCAACCCAAAAGACAGGACCCAAGAAAGGGACAGAAGAGGTGGGAGGCAGGACCATGAGGAAGCTTGGCTCCCAGAGCAAACCAAGCATGGAGGGAGACCAGGGACAGGAGAGCAGGGGGGCCTGAGTCCTCCCCTCCTTTGCTATCCCTCTGTGCACACTGAAGGAAATCCCGTGTTCACACCTGCCTGCAGCACAGTATTCCCCAGGCTCCCACTGCAACACAGCAGCTTTGCTCTGCCCCTTGCACAGCTCTGCAAAGCCTCATCTGAAACAGTTAAGTACAAGGAAGTGTAATTTTAAGTTCTATCTGTAACTCACACGGAGCTATTATAAAAAGAGGAACATTACCCATATTATAAATGTTACATGAGTAAACGAGGAATATGAATGAGTGAGAGCTATTCATCTCAATGAGCACTTCTCTCCTGGAGAGTGTTACAAAGCCACAGGATGTCCCCAAGTTTCAGAATTTGCATTCCCACCTTCAAGTTAGATGAAAAACTTGCAAAAGCGTATGTATCTAGATAGCTCCTTAATGACCCTGCCTCTCAGGGGAATTTTGTGCATTGCATATTCAGGAGAAAGACAGCAATAGGTTGTACCACGCACGCTTACCAATAAAAACTGCTATTTAAAGAGCCATTTTCTCCTGCAAACAAAGCTTTGCAGGAACTCTACTATCAACCCTCTAAATGAGGGAAAGCCGAAGATCTTCCAAAGACGTAGATGGGGAGCAGTGGGGTAGCAACTGAAACCATTTCCATTGCCTAAAGCTGTGCCTGTGTTGCAATTAAAAGATGTATGTGGAAATAAAGGCTTAGTGCTGAGGACCTAATGCCATATTGTTTTAAAAAACAGGGAGGGTGGAGCATGGGGATGTACTTCAGGCACGGTCTAATCTGATCTGATGTGCTGGATTAGCAGTGGGAGCACTGATTTCCATCCAGGAGGAGCTGAGTTCATGAGCTCTGAGACCACTCAGTACCACAAACCACATGACCTTAGCACAGGCAACTGGAAGAGCTGTTTCAAAATGCATTCCAGATCTGAATAAAACCACTAATGGAAATGCACACTTCTTCATCCTGTTCCTCAATACCTTTGAAAACACTGAAGTAAGTCAGGCACAAAGGCACAACTCAAGGAGGAAAGATTGCACAGTCACTTCTCTTTTGCCCAAGCTTCTGTGCCTTTCATGTTGCTTTGATAATAAAGGGAACGAAAATCTGAAGCAGAACTATTCAACTAAACTACACTCCATTGCCTGGTTCTGAATAAAGAAATTTCAAGCTTTTCAACCTTACCTATTATGCTATTCTAAGACAGAAAGATTTCTGTAATTTTAAAAGTTTGTTGGGGTTTTTTTCCTTTGCATTAATGAGACTTTTTTTTTCCTCTGAGAATTTAGCACTTTTCTCACAGTTACCATCCCACCTCCAGTTTCTTTAACACACCTGTTTCTGCACAGCAGACAAGAATGAGCTGTTTTTGTTAGGTAGTGTCTTCCCAGTAGATGCTGCCACTGCAGTGCTGAGCAGCTCTCACAGCAACACCGAACTCTTCTTTATGAACCTTCAGTGCCAAAGTTGCACATTGATTTTGCTGCACCAGAATTCCATTCAGCAGAATTCATTGCTGCACCAGAAGCATCCCTCCTGCAGCATTAACAGGGACACCCCTGTGCCAGTGCAGGAACTGTAACGAAAGCAGGCAGAATTGCAGCCTCTCTCTTTCTCCCAGGTTGTTTGAGAGGGCAGGTGCTTCATTTAGCATATTTCTTCAACTGGACACTGTTTTTAAGAAAAGAAAAACACACACAGAAAAAAATTCTGACTGCTCTTTTTTCAGTTCTGATGCTCACAGAAACATCATTTTTTTCAGGTACAGGGAAGGTCAATGACAGCTTTAAACCGAAGTGACCAGTTTCAGCCAAATATATTTGCTTTTTTTCCTGAAACTTCTCTCCTGTCCTTCCACGTGCCCCCTGGAGAACAGGCAGTGGGTACAGAAACTCCTCCCTGCCAGGAAGCCAAGCCACAAGCAGACACCTCCAAGGACGAGCACAGGGCAGGGAACAAGCCCAGTGAAAGCCAGTTATAAACCAGACCCACATCGTGGATGCCCTGCAATAGCTCCCATTCACCCTGGGGCTGCCCACTCATATAGGCAGCCACCAGCTCCTCTGTGGCTCTTCCCTTTCCAAAGACACTGTGGCCCCAACCTCAACCCCTGCTTTGGTGTGGGCAGCTCTTTCCCCCTGGGCTGGGGACATAGCTCACTTCTGGCTTTGAAATTAAACCACTCATCTAACAGGTCTCCCAAGACCTGGGCACCATTGCAAGATGCCCAAATCACCAAAATTTTCACACCTAGCTGGATTAGAAAGTTAGGTGGAGAGCAGAGCAGCATTTTCATCTGGGAGCCCAAGGAAGGGACACGTTTGGCCCCACTGTGAAGGCAGCAAAGGATTCACACTGCCCCGTAACCAGATCTTTCCGTGATGCCAGCCTGAGCTTTGGGAAGGAGTGGGGAACATCTCCACTGACTTCTCATGATCCCACCTCAGGATCTTAGATCTAACTTCACTATGCTTTTAAAAAAGAATCTGTTGTATAGGATTGGTCTGTTTCTGCTCCTTGGTGATGTGCATGACAGCAACACAGCAGAAATATAGCACATGCCCTTAATTTAGTCCCTGTAAAGCTCTCCTGTTACTGCTTAATGCAATCAATTCCTGAGTAATCTGAACTGTGCCCACAAAATGAGCATAAATTGGCATCGAAGCTAGGACAATGCAAGTGGTGGTGTTAATTCCCAACCATCTACTGTAATTCTGTATTCATTGGAGAGGGTTCTCTCCTGGTAAATTTTAGAAGCCCTTTACACAAATGACTGCTTTCCTCTGATGTGGAGCAACAGGGAATGTCTTTTTAGCACTAAAATTACACAAAACATACTATGCATATATGTACACAAGCAGAACCGAAAAAACAGTATTTATAGAAATTCTGGATTCATTTGCTTTGGTGGATAAATACTGTTTTTAGGTAAAGTCCATTTACTAAATTACATGACACATCCATATATATATATATATATATATATATCCCTTCAGCACAGAAAATTCTCTTAAAAAGTGTTTAGAACTACACTGTGCATTAACTACAATTTAAGCCACAAGCAGTCTTGCAGATGACAAAGAGCAGAAGGGGAATGATTTGCATTATTCCAGAGCGAGGGGAGGCAGGCGGCGCGGGAGCCCTGCCCTCTGCTCGCTCCCTTGTCCCCGGGGAGGGGAGGGGAGGGAGCCGGTGATGCTGGGAGGCTGCACGGCCGCGCTCCTGCGCTCCCTCTTCCTCTCGCCCTCTCCAGTCTTTTCCTTCTCACTCTGCCGCAGAGCTTTCCAAATGAAGAAGCTGTTTCCATGACACCAAACCCTTAATTTGAAGCATACATATAAACAGCCTATGATTGTGATCACAATGCACCATTTCTTATTTATTTTATTCCTTTTTTTGGTTCTGCTTTGGACAGAGACAGGCAGTTCTTATGAAATACAACATAAAAATCACTGGTTGTAAACAGCGAGCAGTTTCACCTTTAGTGTTTTACAAATACCTTGATTTTGTTCTCTATTAAATTTCTTGTCATGTTTAATAAACCTAAGAAGCAGACTAGTTGACTAATCAGAGTGCTTTGTGTTTACGCTTTGTACTTGTAGCCTGACACATCTCCATGGTGCTTTGTTCTTTTGGTGAGGTCTTAGTTTAGTGCATCCTTTCCCCCTAAAAAAGATTTACTTTTCCTCAAAAGCTATTTTTTGGTCCCTCTCTTCCCCAGAACGGTGTTTTATAGCCTTCTATCATGGCAAACTTACAATAGGAAACTACAAATATGTGTTCTTTCTTTCAAATTTTATCCAAATTTTTATCAATTTATCTAAAAGATAAATAAAAGAACATTCTTCTTGCATAAAAAAACTGCAAGAAAATATGTGCCGCATTAAGAAAGACAATCTTAAACTTACATTGAACAGGAATACCACCAGTGGAACACACCCCAGAAGCAACCATTTTATTTTTTAATTACTTAATTGTACATTCTTAACCACAAGATCAAGATTTATTTGTCCTTCTAAAGAGAAACTTTAGTCAAAATATTCTCCAGTTAAAACACTGTAAATTTGTTTGATTCCCAGTGAAATGGAATCAGAAAGTAAAGATGGCAGGAAGATGAAGGTTTTGTGCATCCATAGCATTCCCTCTCTCACCCAACTCCTGCTACCAATGGAAGCAGTGGCAGAAGCAGAATGTAATAGCAGTTTTGTTCATATCCTTAGCTTTATTATCAAGTCTGAGACACCTCCAGCGTGCACACCCACACAGCTGCTAAGCCAGCAGCAGGGAAAGCAGGCATTTGCTGAGTGCCTTATTTCCCACTGCTCCACACCTGCGAGGCAGCTGCCCATGGGTGCCCTCAGCTCCCTTCTCAAACACAGCAGCCCCTGACCCACTGCTGCAGGCAGGAATTACAGGTAGGTAGGAATTACAGGTAGGTAGGAATTACAGGTAGGAATTGCGCTGTAGCTGCAAGTCCCGTGCCATTCCCTCAGTGTGCAGGGGGATGCAGGGAACATGTCAAGGTGGCCCATTTCCATCTGGCCATCACTGGTATGCTCCCTGTGGAGAGCAATTTGTACCTCTGGACCAGATGTTTCACTGTCCTGAAAGACAGGAAGCAACAAACAGCCAAAACAACACTGGGAGCACCTTTTCAATAGGGAGGCCCGGAGACTGATCCCAAAATCAACACACCAAAGACAGAGCTAAATATGCACAAGTGATTTGATGTAATAGCAAAATCGGCACCGTTCTCCTACCCCCAGATTACCCAGAAATTCCTGCACACAAAGGAAAGGAGAAAATTTCATGGCTTTATGGGATAAGTCAACCATTGACATGCTTGCAAGCACTGTGATATATTAGGGTAAAGGTTGCAGGGGGGCTTCAGAATTGGAGCAATAAATCGTTTTACTGATATCTTTTCCCCATCCATGGAAGCTTTTTTATGATATAGACTTTTCCCCAAAAGCAGCCTGTTCCAAAGGCCAAGGAAGGCAGAAAGACTCCCTGCGCTGCAGACACCAGGTGTCCCACGAGGTAAAATGTGATACCCATAAACGTGAGCACAAGGCTGTACCATCCATGAAGGACACATCCACGGAGACTTGCAGGAAGCAGCAAGATGAGTAAAAAGCCTGAAATCCCATAAATAGCAGAAAACACTCAGGATCTAGAAATGCAAAACACAAGAGCAAGCAGCAAAGCCTAGAGCATGGCACCCAGAGCTGAAGGGGGCAAGACTGCTGGGTGACCACGGGAGCTCATGCCAGGGATACTCCCTTCTTTTGTGGCTACTTCAGCCAGGCATGATCTCCCCTCCACTTGAGACCACACAAGAGCCAGGCTCAAGCCTGAGCCATGCAGGTTTCCTCTGCAAACCTCAAGCAAGTTTTTCAGTCATCTGTCAGAGAGGAACAGCAGTAGAGCCACACTTCACAGGGACAGGGTGAAGACAAATGCGTGGGAGCACATACGAGACTGCAGCAGCAGGTACTAAGAGACATGAAAAACCTTGAGAGAAGCAGCAGGTCTGGGGTTTGCAGCATCCCCATCCCTGCCTTACAAAAGGGCTTCCTTTCCTTCAGGAGATCCTCACAACAAGAGCATCCAGCCTGGAGGGTGAAGTGTGATCCAAGCTCTTTTGAGGGGTCTGGACACCAAGGCCTGTGCTCACAGCTTTTCCGTCGCTTGTGGAGAGCCCAGCAGCCTCTGAAAACAATTCAGGATGTGACAAGGAAATGAGATAATGATGCATTTTAAAGTCAGCTATAGGAGAGAGAGGGGTGCCTGAGGAAGGACAAAGTTACTTGCTGGATCACACTGACAGGGCGACACCAGAGACAAGTGATTTGAACTGAAGGAAAGGCTTTTTCAACTGTAGTCTAGGATTTAAACCATTAGGATGCTGCCATTCTGCCTGTTATTCTGAAAGCTATTCATGCATCTCTATCTTTTAGTTGAATTATATTTTTTCCTTTTAATAAACTTGCTTATTCAGTCTCACTATCACACCAAAGGACTAATTTGGATTAAATTTATATCTCTCTGTGTACTTGTCATAGCCACTGCTCCTTTTACTTTTTTTCTGCTATCTGCCAGTCTTTTCAATTCTCTGTCTTTTGTGTGAGGCTTGTAGGGCAAGGATCATACCTACTTCTATTTTTGGAAACCATCTACAGGGAATAAATTATGGTGATTATGTCCAGCAGAATTAGATTGTAGTGACTGCCACACATGGAATAGCCACTGTCAGAGATCCTCAGAACAAGATCATCTGGCTTTGCCCTCAAGTAAGAAAGAAACAAGGAAGATGCACCACCAAAATCAGTATTACGAAAATGTTTCTGTATCTAATCTCTGAAAAAGTACATGGTGAATGCTGCCTACAGCCAGGGAATCACAGAGAGAACCAGGCATTTTAGCTTTACCACAGAAAGGATATCATAACATTAGTGACTGCTGAATTTAAAATTGAATTCTACTGAAGTTCCCATCTGAAGCTACACTTATTCCCCTGCTCAAGGCTTTGAGCATGGGTAAAAGGGTGGGAAAAAACTTTGAATGCAATCTTCATTTTACACATTTCTGATATTTAAAATGTTTCAAAATTATTAATGTGCTACACTTGGCCTCAGCCCAAGTGGTGGCTTATCTAATATTACTTTATGAAAAATTTGGAAATATGAAAATAGTATTTTCCATATATTCAACTAAAATCTGTTTACTTATGTAGTAGAAAAAAATGGTCAAATATTTTAACATCAAATTAAGTGTGTGGCATAGACCTCCCAGAGGAAAAGAAATAGACTCCCATGAAGGTGCTCAGTTCAGTAGCTGCAAGGTGAAGGATGCCAATGCTGACACAGCTGCACTTTTGACTCAGACACTTGAGGCTACATTGGTGTGATGCTCTAGAGGTGAGCTGGTTTAAGGAGACGGTGCAGGCTGAGTTTCCCTAGCTTGTTCTTAACTGCTTTAAGCACTTTTCCTCTACTGGTGCCTCTATAAATGTTCAAAGATAGCCTGTGAGGAGGGAAAGAAAGGGTACTTGTGCCCTTATCTTGCTGCTTCTTGGTGTGTTAGAGACATCTGCAAGAGCTGGGAGTCTGGCTTGTTTGGGTTTTGCTGGCTTTTTCTATCCAGAATGCAGGTTCTGTGTCTTGTCTGAGGGACAGTCATTGGTAACCAGAGCCGTGAGAGTTCTGCTGACTCTGGAATCAGGAGCTTCCACAGCTCCAAACAAGACTGTCACCTGGCACCCAGAGCAGTCTGGGTGTCTGCATGTATGAAAACCAGGTTGTTCTGAATATGTTTCACCTTTTTGCCTAACTGATGTAACCACAATAATATGGATTAACACATCCATATTCATCTTCCTGTAAAAAGTATAAATTGCATAGCTTCACAGACTTGTACCATAGTGGGTTTGTTTCTGTGGGCCCTCTTACCAGGTGGATATTCCCGATTTAAGGAACCAGTATCCATTAAAAGGCACTTTTTTTTTCCAGTAACAAAGCACCCTGCCAGTGTTAGAGGAAACCAGAATACTCCAAATATTTTTCTCCATGCTGACAATCATGACACACAGGTGATATGATTGATGAAGCACCAGGAGAGCAGCAGGGAATAGACATTTTGGGCATATGCCAGATCTTCCTTTAGGCTGTTGCATTGTGAGCCTGCCTTAGGGCAATTTTATTTCTTCTCCAGCAGCACATCATCCCAGAGCAGCAGAGCTCCTCCTCTGCCATGCTCTGGAGAAACCCAGGGCAGAGCAGTAACCACCTGGAATCCTCCCTGATGAGAGAAGCTGCCAATATCTGCCCAAAACCTGAAAGTTTCTAAATAGACATCAGAACAGATGGGGAGATGCATCCCTTTTTAAGTCAGGATTTACATTTTCTTGCATTCATATTGCAAATGTTTTGTTGCAACCAACCCTTTGGGGATTTCTGTGATGGCTGAAATAAAAAGAGAGGATTTCAGGCAACACCTGACTGTTGAATTCAGAAGGCTAAGTCCGATAGTCTTCAAAAGGTCAGCACCTTCCCCTGTGAATCTGTGACTGATTGCAGGTATTAACATCTCCTCAACCACATAAACAGCCTTGAGTAAGGAAGGATTTCAGAACATTAACCTCAGTAATTAGTCTCCTGTATCACCTCCTTTAAAGGACATATGCTGAGAAGGAGGCAATAAAGACATTCAAAGAAATTAATCCTTTTTCCTATACTTTTTCTTGTTTCCTCAGGCTTGCCCTAAGGAGGAGAGAAATGATAGCTGGAAAGGATCCTATGGTTGAGCCTTTGGACATCTACTCTTTTCCCTCTCTTAAGGAGGATCTGGTTTTTGTGCACTTGTGTAAAATGTTGTAGATGTTTCTCTCAAGGTCACTTGGCTGAAATAGCCCCCCAATGTTTTGTTTCCTTATTCCAGTGTGCTTTCACAATAGCTTTGTCTTCATCTGGCAAAGCAACATGTACAGCCAAGCAGTTTGGATAGCTCACCCAGCAGCCCACTGCTCATCACTGGCACAGGGAAGCCACTGTGATATCTACAAGATTCCTACCACAAAGATTTTTACCTTATTTCTTACTGTCAGGATTGGTGAGTAGTTTGGAGGAAAGCAGCCAAGGCTGCAGAGTTCAATTAAAACTCCCCCATTTTAATGACAAGCCTTTACCAAACACAGATTCCTGAATCACTCCGTTCATTCTGTCTTAATCCATCTTCTGGCCTCACATCACCCCAGCTAAAAAAGCCTGTATTGGATATGAACAACACATATAAGCAACCCACACATCTTGCCTAATATCATGATTTGCACTTGGGGATAAGGAGCTGAAAGAAACATGAGATGCAATTGATAGGACAGCAGCACCATCCCTGCACTGTGCACACCAACTTCACAAACACTCCCGTTGGAAAAGGAATCCCTGAGGTGCCATCGTGTGGGGAACCCACAGCTCAGGCTCTGTAAGAAAGCAGTGGGAAAACCTGCTGTCTTCTAGGAGCTGATCCAGTGTCACTGTCACGGAGCTGGGGAGCGAGTGAGCAGCACCAAATGCACTTTCACACTGTGAAATCATATGTCTTTTTAATTTGAAAAAAGGTTGGCTGATTAAGGTTATTTATATCAGTATTTCCTATGGGAATTTTAATAGCAAAACAGCAAACCACCAGATAGAGATATCTATAATAGTAATGGTGACAGACCTCTGACTATAGTATCCTAAACTCTGGCTTTATAGCAACATGCTTAGAAGTTTCTACACCCACAGAATTTTAGTCCTAGCCCAACTCCTGGGACTGCTATACTCCACTTTTAAAAGCAAACCCATCAATTATCTGGATAGTGAAGGAGTGAAGGATAAACTTGAACAAGTTACGTGAACATTTTAATTAAAACACATTTTGACAAAAGATCAAGAAGAGAATAGTAAGTTAACATCCATAAAAAATGTGTTGAGACAGCTCTGATATATTTTCCAGTTGTAGAAAAGGTAATTGGATGAAATGAAGGGGAAACAAATTCAATGTGATAAATGTAATAGATATTTATTGCTACAAAGGATTAGCTAGAATTACCTTCAAGCACAGGCTTGATGCTAGATATGATAATTTGATAAGAAGAAACTGCCTTTCCCTTTCATATTATATCAACTTCTTTTATTATGATGTACCATAAAGGGGAGGAAAAAAATCACATTATGGATTTGCTGGCCTGTGGGATAACCTTGAAGTTGTGCCACTGAATTTCCACATCTTTTTTTAGACCTCCAGTATGGAACCAAAATAGTACTGAAAGTACATGGGAGATTAGAATATGGGTAAATACAGAGCAGGACCTTTTCTTGCCACAGAGAAAATTCCTGCGACCTCCACTCATTGGGAGTCAAGGCACAAATGAAAGTGCCTAAAGGGAGAAGAAAAAGATCTTACCCAGAGAGATAACAGAACTTTCTCAGCCATGAGCATTCTTTGTTGAATGAGAAAGTGTTACTTTGAACTATCACTCCACGCATAGTGTGTGTATGCAAATAGAGGTGATCTATTCCTTTCACACCTGTACTGGTTCCGTGCCACAGGGTGCAATGAAGCACTTGGCTTTTGCCTCACCAGTAAATGACTCACGTGCCACCTACAGTGAACCAAGCAGAGAGGGGTGGCACAGTAACTACAAATAAAGAATTAATGCGTGGTTTTTTATAATTTCCATCTTCTTGTAACTATCCTTTTCTGTTTTCCTTCAAGAAACCAAAGCAAACCTAAGTAGCAGTTTTGCCTGAACGAGGAGTGTTATAAATAAGTGTTACAAACAAGGGGTGTTATAAACAAGTGTTATAAAGAAGGAGTGCTATAAAGTGTTGAGAACCCCTGTTTTATCTGCAAAACAGACATGCTGACATCTATAGCATTACAAAGCAAATGGATTATTTCTAGACTGCAGGTTGTGCAGAGGTGGGACCTAAGACTGTTCCTATCACAGTAGTGTTGCTACCAAAATATTAATAACAAATTATATACATAGCCTGAAGGGTGGGATCTTTTGCTTAAACTCAAAAAAACCCACTGAACAAGTGTATGACACCATCAGACACACTCACTCCAAATTGTTCCTACTAAATATTGACATTTTTCTCCATTATCCATCACATCCATGAGATTTTAATATAATTATTTCAGAACATTGCTCAGCTCTTGTCTGTTCTTGGAAATATACCAAAATAGCTACAATTATTCCGAGGTGGTTTATTTCAATATAAATCCCAAAGCGGACACTCTTATTCCAAAATAAGAGTTCTTATTTCCAATTTAATTTAATCTAGTTCTAAAATATCCTCCTGGGAGCTTATTCTGGAATAGTTATTTTGGTATATTTCCAAAGTAGGCAAGCCTAAAGTCAGGGATTGGAGACTGGAGTTTGCTGAAGAGAAAACTCTGTTTCCACTTGAAAAAAAATCCAAACCAAATAAGCTTAAGAAATCCATCCCTTTAAGAAATGCAAGCCCTTACACAAAAAGGGTAGAGATCCTATTTCAAGAATAGCAGTTTGTTACCTCTGCATGTGTAGATACCAATTAATGTTTCATCAAAGGAGTCACTCACAGAGCTCCTCCACCCCTGTTTTTTTCATCTAAACATATACTGTCAAAGCAAAAGTGAAATAAATAAGAGTTGGAAACTAAGCCAAGAAAATAATATAGCTCAGGCAGCCTTCTGATCCTGAAAAGAGGGAAATGTAAAACTCTCCATTAGCTCAGCCAAACATTTTCCATCAGTTGCTAATTTTACACAGAAGGTGTTTGTATGCTGAATGCTGTGCTGTATACAAAACCTGCAATAGGCGAGCCTTAAGAGAAGTACAATGACGCTATGAACCTATGGAGGGGAAAAAAAGGATATTTGTTGCTTTTGAAAATCAACTATACCTTTCACTACACCAAAGCTAAACTTTCTAAAATTTCTAGAGTACAAAAGGGAACTTGGAGAAGATCTCAGTTTCCTTTACCACAAAGAAACTTAGGGAAGTAAAATCATAGAATGGTTTGGGTTGCAAGGGACCTTAACAATCATCCAGGATCTGTGACTTAACAACCTCCTTGCTGGGGATATCAGCAATCAGTGATGGTGGAACAGGACACTGGGAGTGTTTAATGTCAGAGTGGTTAAAGTCATTAGAAGACGAGCAAACATGGGGACCTTAGTACGACTCAGCAGCTTCCTCTCTATCCTCCGGCTTCACTGACCACTCAATAGTATTTCCAAGGGTGAAACCAATTCTGATATTGCCAGATATTGAAGATGGTTGTTACCCAGAGCCTCTGACTCTGAGTGGATATGGGCACAAACAACAACAACCAAAAAAAAATATCAAAAGAGCTTCCTAATACACTTAATGTAGTTATTTGATCCAAGCAAGTTGTTTTTATTACATCTGTCCCAGAAGCATTAGTGAGAGATATGCTCTATCATTTATGGATTTTGAAGACTGCTTTTTCCCTCATTTTCCACTCATCAGCCTAACAAGAGAATTCTTTCTTATTTTCTTTAGAGCCCTTTTTTCAGCCTGACCATGCACTAAATATATGCATCAGCATTTACTAACACTGCCACCAGCATCCCACAGAGCCAGAACACGTTGGCTCTATCTTGCATCCCATGGACACCTTTGAAATCTGTCCCGAGTACCAGTGACACGTGAATCCCCTGTGCTTGTGACTGTGCTCTTCTCTGGGACTGCCCAAAGCCCACCCCAGCCCAGTGGCTCTGCAAGGGCCTGCAAAGACAGCAGTCATGTCCTTGTGAGACAGTCACCTCAGCAGCCCATCTTCACCCTGGGTCACACATTGCACAGCCAAGATTTCGGAGTCAGGGAAGGAGTCTCCTGCTTTAAACAAAATCCACTTGGCAAGCCAAACGTGTGGAAAGGAAATGAATACAAAAAGTAGCTTCATGTCCCTTTCTTGCCCTCAAAAACACACCAATGACACCTACAGCAGCAATGCTTCGGGCCCACAAAGGTAACATTGCCATGGTTTTGGTTCTCCCTCTTCCATAGGGAAGATTTGTCCCTTCTTCCTCCCAGTGCAGAGGAAGAACCATGACCATCCCATCCCACATGACGCTGAGCTGTGTTTCACAGCCAGAAGAGAGACCTCACCACGTCCTGAGCTGTACAGACCAGCTGTGTTTGAGATGGAAACCGTATAGTGAGAAATGGTAACAAAAGTGTAGATTGCCCCACAAGTCCCATGCAACCCCCTCTGATCAATCCCTTCCTCTGGATGTCACCAGCCCTCCTTGTACCTCGGTAACATCACCATCAAAGCTGTGAGGGGTACCCAGAGCCACAAAGTGAGCAAATATCCCCATCTAGTGTCCCTGAGTGCTGCAGAGTATGTTCCGCTCTTTTCCATCTCTTTTATCCCTTTCCAGTCCTGATTCTTAGTGAGAAAGAAGCTCTCTCCAAAAGAGACACTAAAAATTACCACTGCCCCCCAGAAGGGCATTATGCAGGCTCTAGGCATGCAAACAGCTCAGCCAGCACGCTGCTAATTACATTTCTGCACGTCTGGTCTGGGCTTTCTTGAAGAACAGCTGCTTATTATTTCATCTCACATGGTCAGTCTCTGTGAGGTTTCTTTCTTGGCTCCATTCTGCTAATCTGACCACAAGGAATCGACAAATTAGTTCTAGAGGATAAATCAAAGGGGTTTTCGTGTGGCCCTTACCCCCTGTTTTGCATACAGTGCTTCCAGCCTACAACTGTCTCCTCAGTTCTCCTAGAAAAGCTCCCTGGCTACAGAGGCGTGTTATTTGAGGGTGAAATGCATTAGCCTCTGTTTGCTCCAAATTTAATTCATCTATTTAAATAATTTAATACAGCATCCATCAGTATGAAAGCTGGGCAAATTGAATCCAAAGGGTTTGAAGACACATAGATTAAATAAACTACCTTCCAATCCTGGCTCTCAAATTATCACTGCCCTTGGATTAATTCTACCTTAATTAGACAAAATAATCTTCTCAAAATGATTAAATTTGTGAAATAAAGATGAAATAAACATAAAGCAAAGGCAAATGGAATATAAACAGCCAGAAAGCATAAGACAATACAGAGCCTTAAATCATGCTAAAAGTCATTCAGTTTAGGTTCTCATTAGAGCTCTATAAAATCATGAGTGGCATGAAAGAGATTAATAAAAAATTTTATTTCTCAAAATACAAGACATGGGGGTGCATCACATGAAACTTTCAGCCAGGGCTTTAAAACAAACAAAAGCGAGGACCTTCTGACAGAGTGAATCATTAAATTGCTAAACTCATTGCCAAAAGTGCTGCAGATGCTGAAAGCAAAAGTAGAATTTGACAAATCAACAAAAGATAAGGCCACAAAGACTTTTATTAAACACGGAGATCAGAAAATCTTTAAGCCATTAACTGCTGAGGGAAGGGAGAACATATTGGGGAAACATCACTCAGTACTTTCCCTGCAGTTACACCCTTTCCTTAATTATCAGCTACTGTCAGAAACAGGATGCTGAGCTTCATGGGCCTTTGGCTGAGCATAATGGGGCTATTCTTATAATGTGACAAGTCATGCGTTGGATTTACTTTAAAATGTTGACACTGGCTTCAGAGTCTTGTACCAGAAGGTGACTAAAGAGCATCCAAGTTAAACTCAGCCCATGGAGGTTAGGATAACAATTAGTCTCTCAGACTTATCTAACTTGCAGGAGTTGTTCATGTTGCAACTCCAGTTGATTGTCAAATCCATTAAGCATCACTACTGTAAATGCAAAGGCAGAGGTTTTTCTGTGCTTATGGCTCATGATGACTGCAAGCCAGCCAGTTACAGCACAAAAGACAACACTGCCCTACAAAAGGTCCCTGACAAGCAGCTTCATTAACAGCAAGGATTTTAAGGACAAAAAAAAAAAAATTTTTAAAGAGTAATCTCTTAAAGAAAGGCCCCCAAATTTTGAGGACAGGATTGAAATTATGTACAACATCTGTTCCACACAGGTATCTAGAAACCATAGTCAACACTGCTTTGAACTCTGGAGAGTCCTTTGGAAGAAAGCATAGAAGAGCACGTGCTCCCTGCCCTCTCTGGATGGTAATGAAAAGCAACACTCCACGATCAGGGTCAGAAAGGTGCTTGTCCAAGCCAGCCCTCAGAAATCAGAAGCAGAGCAAGTCATCACTCCAGAAGACAGTGTAGATCTGGTGCTAAATTCAAGGAGAGGTAAGGAAACAATCCAGTTTTATAACCTTGCAGAAAGTGGTGCAGGCCCATACCTCCCCACGTAATGGACAGCATCACCTGTCAGATTGATCCTCTCTTCTTCCACCACAATGCCAAACTTTCTGAAAACATCAAGACAGCCCAGTTTTAAGCTAGTTTTAACTAGCTGGAGACCCACCAGGACTCTGAGAGCAATGCAGGAGATGATAGACAATACTGCCATACCCCAAGTCTACTGCCAGAGCTGGATCCTCACACCAACAGTATTTTCAGAAAAGCCAACATTTTGTTTTTGTCTGCTAGAAAAAATGGCATATAATAAGAGAAAAAAAAGCCCTAGATTGATGCAGCCTGCAGACCTGACTCAGCCTTTATTGTCTTCAACAGAAAGACCCTTGATGTCCTCCTGGGAGTGGAGTGCAGCCTTCAAAATTGCCTGGAAACGTAAAACATGACAAGACGGTTCAGGTATTGAAGCTGCTCTCAGAAGCCAGGTGAGGACAGCCTCAGGCCCCCACAAAGCTCGTGGAGAAGCAGCAATTACCAGGAGCAGCAGAGTGAGTTCACTGCCTTTTTCACCCATATCAAGAGTTCTCAAAAGCCAGACAAGTGGGTGCTCCCAAAGGTGCCTCACCACTGTGACACAATTCACAGTCACATCAAAACAAGCTCTTTTTTCCCCTATTTTTCCATTGTTCTTCCTCCCTGGGTTCCCCATGCAAGGTCTGTCTCCACCTTCCACCATCATCTTGCCATAGCAGGAACAGCCAAATACCTCAGCCCAGAGTCAGAAAATGTAATGCCCACCCTGCTGACTGTCCTGAGCCAGCTCTCACTCTGCACCTTCCTTTGGGGAACGGTTCTCAGCCATACACGTTTCCTCCACCAGACTTGTACTGGTACTGACCTCTACTCTTGAAACAGCCTTCAAAACTTTATCAAGGCTTTCCTTCACCAGTCACCATCTTAACCCACATACAGCCTTAAAATTACAAGCCCTGGATCCCTGCCAGCTTAAACAATCCAGATCCAAATGACTTTAAATCTCTCTTTTTTTTTCCTCTCTGCATTTTCCATACACAGTGTTAAGACCCACAGCAGAAAACCCTGTTTCCCTGTGTTATTCTGTAATTTCCAATGCCACCCACCAAATGGTACAGTAGAAATAGTTAATCACATAGGCTTGGGATATGCATAAGCTGAGTTGTAAAGGTGCTAATAGATATATTTGAATTCAAAAGAGATCTGAGAGGTGGAAAATAATACCTTATTAGTATGCTATATGTGTGTGCAAAGCAGCAGCCTGTTCTCTGAAAGATGTGGGGGAAAAATAGTAGAATCAAAGCCTTCAGCTTCTCTTATAAGAACACATTAAAATCAGTAATCTTGATATTTTTTCTCATTAGAATTATTAACACCATTGATTTCTATACCACCTAATTTTGAACCATTGCAAAAAATACTACACATAGTAAATCTGCATTTCTGTATATTCACAACCACTCATGTCTGTCTCTGGGTCCAGCCTCAGGTACCAGCAGCCCAGGGTTTCCATACCACTTGCAGTTTGCCTGGTATTTGGAGAAATGTGTTGAACCTGAATCACGTAGGAAGGGGGTCCTCAAAATGAGCTGTTAAAATGTACTGAATATGGGCTGAAATAACACAGCACGGAACCATCTTCAACTTGGTTACCTTTATTTCCCAGAACAGACATATTCCTCCAATACATCTGATTTATGGGAATTGCTGTTTCTCTCTTCAACACACTGCTGGTTTGCAGGTTGTTTTGTCCCATTCTCTTTGCTCACTCTGTGAGCAACAGCCTTCACAGAACAGGTCCAATTGCATGTATGACTGCACTTAAATTTTAAGGGGCCAGGGACAGAGGTTCTCCATAGAGGCAAGGGAGAATAAGATCAGTGAAGCACACAGATTATGCATGGGCAGGATCATAAGTTAAAAATTTAGACAAAACAAGTATATCCAAGCAATTAATCAAAGTTTCATTATGACTACTTAATGTGCTCTTGTTAGTCAACTCAGTAATTCTATCACATTCATCATGTTTACATCTCAGCTACAGAATTTGGAAATGATTCTTCAAGATACAATTTGGGGAAAAAAATTATCATTTCTTTTTAAACCTCGGAGCATGAGGGGGAGAATAAATACCAGGCTATTTGAACTTACTCAGAGTGTTTTCACTGGCATAGAGAGGCATATGATTTCAACCTGTTCTCTTTTTAAACTCAATTTCAACATTAAAAATGGATAAATGGGTTGTGCCACCCACAGCACACACTGAATTTAAAAAAGCATTGGGCAGTCCCTGCCTGTAGACATTTTCCCCCCTATCCAATTCTCTAATGTACAAACTGGCATGGTGAAACCTGCCACTAGAGACTGTGCTTCCACCAGCAAGGGGCCACTCTAGTAGAAATTCTTCTTGGTTCATCTGGTCTCAAACAGCAAACCCAGATGAGATGAAAGTTGCTCCCATGGGCTTCTACTGGGAAGTACATTCCTTTGTGCTAAGTAAAACAGAAAACAAAACAAAGCAAATCCATTGAGCATATTCCACTCTCCTCAGCCGTCCAGCATCGACCTCCCAGGGCGTTCAGCAGCATGAGTCAGGCCAAGCGATCCCTGCCAGCCAAGGCAGCTGGAAGATGCCATCCTGAGTGTGGCACACACACCACAAGGCCACCACACAGCTCTGGCACCTGCAGGAGGGCACAGCCGGCCCAGTGCCACGTCAGCCACTTGCAGCAGGGAGGGCAAACACATTGCCAACACCGTGGTCTGACGCTGGCTGTGCAAGCCCCATCTGCCAACCTGATGTTGCCTTGAACAGCAGGAAGTTTGTATCCACATTGTATTCAGCACACTGGCTGCCTTGGGGATACCAAAAAGATTTTTAAAAAACAGAAAGGAAAACCATCTGTAACAACAACTTTCACCTCTGCAATCACAAAAGCTGTCAAGAATTCAGAAGTCTAGAAAGTGAGGCTTCCTGTTCATTCTGAGCACAGACCTTATTTGCCCAGAGAGGTTGTGGAGTCTCCTCCTCAGGAGATACTCGAGTTGTCTGGACACAATCCTGAGCTCTGTGCTTTAGGGGAGTAGGGAGGTTGGACCAGATGACCTCCTGTGATCCCTTTCACCCATTCTGCGTGATTTTGTGATTCATCATTTTCTGGGAATGAAATGGTGCTCCAGCAAAGCACACAGCACACTGTACATGAAAGTCAGGGTGACAGAGTAGACGGATAATAAGAAGCACATATATCTACTCTGTTCTGCAGGGATCAAAACATCCATTCCCTTATCCATATCCTTTTTGCAAGGATGAATCACACCTATAGCAATTATGTTTTCATTAGTTAACACTGAATCTGTCCTTCCTGAAGTTAAAAAAAAAAAAAAAAACAAAAAAACCCCAAATTCATTTTAAAAGAATCTCTTAAATGAAACAATGCTCTTCCACAGGACAATTAAACCTTGCTTAATCATGTGCAAATCTCCAAAATCAACATTTATATAATGGTTGGCCCATCACTTTTAAAATTATTGACACAATAAAATATTTTATTCTTTTTATAATGGGTCCTCTACATCATCTTTGGAAAGTATTCCACGAAGTACAAATGCAGGTACATTCAAAACGTGGTTGCAAAACATAGAACACTCAAAATTAGTTCATGTGCATATGGGTTTTCAAAGTTTTAAACTACATAAAACCCCAACAGAAGTGCAAAACACTGAAGACTTGCTTACCATTTTTGCACTAGTACAGCTTCTAGGAAGATGCAGCATTTTCTTAGTATTTTTCGATTGAATCTTTATCAATAATATTTTAATTTTGTTTTCATTGAGTTTTGATTAGTACCTATTCACAAACATTTCAGTTTTGGTTTTGTGGTTTTTATGTTCAGCTAGAAATTGTAGTGTTTCACCTGCCACAGATATCATGGAAAGTATTTGAAACTTTGGGGTTTTTCTTCTGTCCCTGGAGTTACAGCAAAGGCAGCTTCACCATAGAGTTAAGGATCTCCTTTAAAAAAAAAATCTCTCAAATGAGTGAAAACCGGTGCTGCTGGGAGCTCAGTGGGTAGCAGACACACCAGGTGCTGCTGAACATTCGGTTCATGCATTGGGCATAACAGGAATTGGAAATAATTAGATGAATATTTCAGTCCTGAACTGTGCCTGTTCCTCTAATCCTCTCTGTTGCAACTGTATTTGCTGCTTAGCAATATCTGTTTTAATTCCCAGTTCCTAATTAGTGCTATCAAGCACCACTCTCTCGATTTCATTATACAGAACTGGATGAAACATTAGGTCAAGTGTATCTCCCAGGTGAGCTTACATTACCATTTGCCTCCTGGTTTCTATATGTGCTCTGCATGTTCCACCTCAAGCAATGGCAGATCCCCTGTAAGTGCTGAAATTGTTCAGCTGGGTCCTCAGGGCACCCCAAAACACAGCAGACACCACACAACAACTGCCACAGCCCCAAGGTATTCTGCTATGGCAGTGCAGCTGGTAAAAGTAAGCAGCCTAATAGCTGATAAATGTCACCTGGGTTAGCACAAACCATCCTTCACTCTGTGTTTTTCCCATTCTTCCCATCCTCTTTTGTGACAAACACTTTGAAATAAAGTTACGTGAGCAAAAACTGGTAGTTCACGTCCACGACAAATTACGAGCATGAAATACGTGACAACTTTACATATTTACAAGGCTTGGAGGAGGCATTTGGATCATCAGGAGCCTCAACCACATGGTTTTTAATATGCATTTCCAGCTCTCAGGGATATGATGAAGAGTGTTTTACTGCTGGCTGAGCACTAATGGATTTGGAGCTGTTAACTGCAGTCCACAGGCATCCTGAGATGGTGAGCTAATGTGCATTTAATTTTTCTCATTTGGTTTAAGCACAACCAGGTTTAGTTATAACACTGTAGTCTCAGCACCAGCCATCTGGGGGTTGAAAACTGTGAGAAAAGGGTGTGAGTGGTCAGAGAAACCCTTTGAGAAGGGGAAATTTAAAGAGAAGCAGATGAAAAACAGAAGAGAAACAGGCAGGGATAAGAAATAGAAAAAAAATCAGAGAAACAACAGCAATAATAGGCAGTGACAAAATAAAGCACCAAAAGATAGTGCCTTGAATAAATATCCACAAGTCTGGTTGCTCCACACATCTGGGTAAAGACTGGATGATGCAGAGAAACTCACTGAAAACATTAATATCAGCAAATTGAGAAATGCCAGTGTTCCTATTTTAGATATCAGCCCTCAAATTAGGATTTGAGTACTGGACCCTCTCCTGGGAAAAGAGCAATTCTGAAACCATTCAGTTAGTCCTGGAAACATTTAGGGGCTGCATGGCCATTAAGCACCTTATGTCAAAATATAATATTTCAAACCAAAGCGGGAAGGAAATGCTTTTCAGGGAAGAAACTTAACATAAGCTACCTTGATGTTTTACTGTGGACTTTCACCTGTAAGTTTTGCAAGTTGTAACAGGCTGGCAGGATGCTGGCCCGGGAACTGAAGTGTGACAAACCAAACAATGATACAGAATCACAGAATTTTCTGAGTTGGAAGGGACCCATAAGGATAGTGTACAGAAAAACAAGGTCATCTCAGGCTTTTAGAAGTGTTGCTACCAGCAGGAAGAGAGTCCAAAGAAGCAAAAGGGTCAAAGACATGAAGAATAGAAGATCTGAGCAGGGACATCTCTTCTGCAAACCAGGAACATGATCCTCTTCCTCAGCTCTAGATGTGCACCTCAGGTGCACATCCCACCTTGTAAGGACCTGAAACCCAGACACATTCCCAGGAAGGACCCAGCAGAACACAAGCAGAAAAAAAGTGCCTCCCCGTGTACTTCAGGGTGAAGGAAAAACAAGAGTGCAATACCGTGTCCAAAGCTGTCTGCACAGACCAGCAACCAGACCGACACCAGTTTGTCTGACTGGCACCAGCACAGAGCAGCATCCTGGCAGGGAGAGCACGAACCAGCCCCAGCCTGAACAACTCTTGGCAGTAACAAACGGACCAACCATGAAAAAAATCTCAGTAGATCATTTTCATCCTTATAAATTTTGTTACTAATGAATTCACATCAGTCCAAAAGAACCTTCCATAGCTCTTACCCTGGCAGGACCTGAAGCAAGGCCAGCTCTGAACAGACAGTAGATATATTCGCCTAATTTTTAAGACTAGCTCTGTAATATAACTTTGTCATCACCAGCAACAGGGACTCTCCCAAGAGACAACTTGAGAGAGCCTAGGGGACACCTTTAGAATGACATTAAAATATGTCTGGTCTTCAGCACTGGGCAGAATTTCACTGTTTTTCATGTGGTAAAGTAAACTGAAGACAGAAAAATCCACCGTCTTTGAGTGACTTGAAACAAGCACCAGTTTAAACTGTAATGTCAGTTCTTACCTGGAGTGTAGATTCAGAACCTGATGGCAAATTTATATTTAACAGGAATGTTAGGACTTTAAAAGTATGCTGCACACTGCAGGCATTTTTATCGTAAAGGAAAGAAACTAAATACCAGCTAAGGTTTCATTATGCATTCGTACACCTACTTATAAAGGGACATTTGTGGCCTGGTCCCTCAGACCAAGGTGCTGCAGCAGTTTAGGCCAGGTAGGAGCAGGGATCACAACACAGGGGTGCTGCCTCCACCACACAAAGCTGCATCTCAGGTGAGTGAACACCACCTGAAGCTGGATGCTGCAAGGGCCACGCTGTGTCCTGAGCTGAATCAGCTCATCTGGCCCGGGCACTGCCAGTGTGTTCTGCAGTAGAAATTGCAGACAAATCCAGAAGGATTAGTGGCTGGAGAGCAGGAGTTGAACTGAGAAACCTGCTCCTCCTGCCAAATAAACACAGCAAATGAGTCTTGGGGAATCAAGTAGAGGGTGTTATGTGAAGGAGATGCATATCGCTGTCTCCTATAATGAGGGCCCCAAAGGACTGGTTGCACCAATTAAATTAAATCAATTTCATAGCCAATATTGCACTATTGCACAATCATCTGTGGAAAGTGATATTTCAATTAAGAGCATCTTCTCTCAGTTTAGATTAAGACAGTTCATAGTAAATTTTTTAAAAATTAATTTAAACCATTGCTGAAGTGAAATCTGAGCCTTGGCAGCACACCATTAGCTGATTTCATGCAAGCCTAGAAAAAGTAACTTCTCAGTAAGATACATAAAGTTATGAGAAAGATTTTTGGGGTTTGTGAGAAGATTTATTATTGCCACTTATTTTCTAAAATTCATTTCTAAAGCAATGTGAGACTTCACTTTATTGTGGCTGGCTTTGTGCTTGAGTGCTGCAAAGCAGCTTGTGTACTGAAAAGGGTTTTTTTGCTGATAAAAGATACTGAGAATCCTCTTAAGCTTGGAATATTAAATGGCCAATGAAGATCTATCAACTTCCAAGCGCATTTCTTTTAATTAAGTTATGAATTCATATGACCAATCATTACACAGCACCTTAAAAACTTCAGAAGATTTTTTTGTTTGTTTTTATAGGAGAAAGAAACTCTTGAATGGCAAAACTGGTGAAGAGTGTTGATAGGTAAGCCTGTTCATCAGAAGCAAGAACATTCAGAATTTAAGTGTTCAGTCAGACTGACACAGATTTACTGCAAAAAGTGAAAGCATACAGACATTTGAGTTAAGCTGCCGTGTAGGAATACCTATTGGAGTTTTCTCCCCCTGCAGTGAGGTTTTATTGTCACCTCATCTTAGGCAAAGTCTGCTAATGGAATATTTTCCAGTATAATCATCTTCTATGTATATATGGGGAAGGAGGGAGCAAGGAGGGGAGAGAGGAAGGAAACAAGGGAGAGGAGAAATGAGATCATAGGACACTTTTAGACTTGCCAGCATAGATACATTTCTGCTGGAAAGTCACTTTAGCTAACCTCATTTGTTTTATTCCTTGTTTTATCATATACCTGGTATAAATAACAATGCCAAGTGAACTTTTTGGGATTAGAAGCTTATAAAGACTCCAACTACATAACACAACTGCGAGCAATGAACCTACTGCTCATCTAGAGGTTATCTGAGATGTAGTGCATGGTTTTTCACGTCTCCTCAGTTCAGTTTAGTACAAAGTGCAGTGGTTTGGATTATTTCAACTCAGATGGTTTGAGATAGCAAAGACAGAGAGGTGGGAATCACTGCACCCACATTCTGCAACAAACAGCTTTCTGTCTGAGAGCAAACTAAGCAGTCACAGCTTCTGCACTGAAAATCTTTTGAACCACTTCAAGGTCTTGCATGTGCCTGATGATATCATGAGAGGGATGGGCTGTAAAGCTTTTCCACTAGACTAGAGGTGTTCTAGAGTAGCCTATGGCCATGACCCAAGAAGGTACATCCTATGGCTCCACTTGCACTGTCCTGTCGTGATTTCTGGTCATTTCTCCATCCCTCTTATGAACAGGCAGAAATATCAGTCCCCAAACCACAGATGAGCAAAAATCTGATCCTGCTCCTCTGACCCTCAGGCCTCAGCTCCCTGTGTCCCTTCCTTGAAGCCAAACTGGTGCAACTTGTGTAAGCAGTTCCAGCCTATTAAACTATTCCCTGGGGAGCTTTCCTCACCTAGAAAAGTCGATAATGTCCTTATTTCAGTTAAGCATTCATTAGCTTTCTGTATGCAAGCCATTGAGTGGGCAGGGAAGAGCAGAATGATGTGCATTGAGAAGACACAATGTTCTCCTCTGGCAATGTGGGAAGACTGGCACATCATAATGTTCAGGAATAATAATTGCACCTCTAGCACTTCCACTACCTACTTGATCAATGTTTAATAAAGATTTAACATACTGATGTTTTTGAAAAGTCACCACCAGTCCAGATGCACAGCTTGTGAGGGTCAGGATAAGGGCAATGGAGAACAACTCTTTAAAATGGCTCAGTAAGAAATTTGATTGAAACAAAAAGAGTTGAAATAGCAAGTTACTATTTCTGGCTTTTGCTACCAAAAAGCAAAATTTCAAATTAAAAAAACCCACCAAAATAACATATTTTCAACAAAAACACTGGGAAAGCAGGAATAATAACTGCCATTTGAGTGCCTTATGTTGCCTTTGATGTAGGCCAAGCTCTATGGTCCAGTTGTACACCATGTCATGCCTGAAGATCTCATTCCCCCTCACTCATGAAAACCATTGCTTCTGGGGAACCTGGCTTACAGGGCAAGATAGGGGCATGAGGAAAACAAATGGCAGCTTTCCGAAGGATTTGGCATTGGACTTACAAAACCAAAGGCACAAGTCTTGGCTGTACTACCTCTGTTTTCAATGAAAAGAACCTATTTCTGCCAAAATGCTATTGAAGTTCAAGTGATTATTTTATTATATCCTAATTGATTGAAAATGTTACCTCTCAATTTTTGTGGATTACCTTCCCTGAACCATTGGAAATGATGGACTAATCTTTCTTCTTACACTAAAAAGGAGAAAATGTGGTGCCATGGTACTTGACTAATTTTGCTAGACTTTCAAATCTAATAATAGCATTCTTCGTAATTGATTTCGTCTTTCTCAATTCCACTTAAATTAGCTTTCTCCTTTAATTAAATCACAACACATTTTATGCCAGGAGAGAATTGGTCATCTTTACCTGCTGGTATAATTACGAAGTATCACCACAATGCACAAGAGAATCCTGAGGTCTATGACTATAAATATGCTTAAGAGTTAATTTTATGCTTCTGTTTTCCCTCCCATATTTACAGCATATTTGCATTGATATGTTTTATGCTGCTATGTTTTACAGTGTTTTGCAGACAGTCTTGCAATTCTCAGCATGCAATAATAGGAATTAAATATTTATGGTTGTGCATAACTTCAATTCTCTCTGCAGTCTTCAGAGTTCCCCATAGAAGTCAGCACTTGTCAGCTCGGAGCCTGTGCTGGCAGCAGTGATGATTGTACTGGCACTGCCTCATGCTACAGCAAAGACTCTCCAGCCCCAGCTCATCCATAATTTCAGTGCATTTCATCCCATCCTCTTCACAGAAAAAAGTTGTCAAAGTGAAAACTGTTGCCCTACTTTTCCAGCCTGAGGAAGGCATTGTCTAAGAGCTGGGATTTCCCTTTGGTTTCCGTGCATCTCATGCACACCTTGGAGTGGGAGGTTTGGCTCTGTGTGGGACATTTGTAACTCATGCCTCCAACCAGGCCAGGACTTCAGACTTCCCTACACCTGAGAATAGGTCACACAAAACACACAAGGAAGAGATGTACAAGCTCTCTCCAGGGTGCTTGAGTCTTGCCCAGAGGATGCAGTGAGAGACTGAAGGAGCAGGTTTTCAGGGACAGCTGCTCTTCCATCTGGAGCCACAACAGGACAGGACCAGGAGATTATCCAAGCTCTCATCAGAACCAAACCTGAAGCTGAGACACACAACAGCTGAGACAAGTCTTTGCCTACTGCTGTCCTGGGCCCTACTCCCTCCTGGGTCTGGGTCTCCTCCTTATAACCCATTCTGGTGCTGTTCATAAACTTTAAGATCCTTTTCTAACTAGTAGACAGAAAAGCCCTGTTAGTGGCAGGCCATCCCATGCATTTATTCTAGAAATTTCAAAATTAAGTAAGAATCAAAAATTAAAAGTGCTGCTACTGTCTGTTAAAAATGTCTAGACATTTTTTTCTTTTTCTGTCCCTTATCTGACCATCTGTGCTGCTTTGAGAACAGGAACTCAAATTTGTTATCTCCACTGCACACTATGAAATGGACCCTGGTAAATCTGCAGGTCCCTCCCCACAACTTTTGCACTCTGCCATGTAAATTACATTACTTTATGAAGTTATTTTAATGATAATATGGTATTCTTACATCAGGCCTAATTTCCTTTCAACAGAAACTCAAAAGAGGGAGTTCATTTACAGTGTTCTAAAGCACTTGTATTTCCTTATTGCCTGAACTTTTCTAGTATGAATTCTTGTAAGACAGGGCACAACATAAATTATGTGTATCTGTGTTCACTCATAAGCCTATAAAAATTTGCATCTACTCCCTTCCTGCTTTTTCTCCTTGTTGGATTTTTTTGTTTTCTTCTCAACACAATCTGTTAGGGAACTGGTCCAGAAAGCAAAATATTCCTTTGCTGTATGTAATCTTTTTTATTGTTCCTAGATATAATTTCATTTTTTATCTGGCAGAAGCTAGGAAGGGACAGCAATGATTTCTCCTAAAAAATGAAAAAAAGCTTAAAAAGTTATGGAACAAGATTTATGCCTCCAAAGGGCTACTCTCTCAAAATGCCCTGTGTCTCAGTGTGAGCAGAGTTACACGCCTTCCCATCTGAACTTCATCTCTGAGTGCCCTCTCTGAAGGAACATTCAGTCTGTAACTTGGACATTCATTAAACAGAAGTGAGGAAATCCTTTTTATAATGCTGTGCACAGACACAGAAAATTATCCCTTGTGCATAATTGCAGATCACAATTCTTTTTTTTTTACATGGGTGTTCACATATATATGTGTGCATTTATATGATACATAAATAATATAAATATGTTATTAATGACTCCCAATAATAATACTGCTGCATATTCTGGTGGTAAATGACTTAAGAAATCTCCCAAGGGATGTTGTCATTGCAACATCATTGTTCCAACATTGCTGGAATAAGACATGTGGAGTGGACAATTGCTATGGTCTTCTCACTCCTCATGTGGAAATTTACTGACAATATAGCTCCTGGTAGCTTTCCATGACAGTTCTCTACCTATAGCTGCACCAGCTCTCTACACAAAAACATAGGTGAAGTCATCAAATCATGTGAAGGCTCACAGCACTAAAGCTAAGATCTGAAAATATTTTATGGAAATATTAAATATTTTAACAAAATATAGTTGTGTAGTAACTGGACTGGTTCAGTAAGTGCTTGATGTAGTCATGTACATATTGTGGTGTCTATCTGGAGATCTCTGTCAGTCTAAAATTAACCCAAGTTTTAATAAAAAATTGCAAAATGATAACAGCTAATTAAAGGCAAAGGCAAAAAAGTAGTAACTTCTTAACTTTTATTTTCTACCACTATGACCACAAACTAGTAGCAGAATTCAATCACTGATCTTACATTTGAAATCACTTAGTTGTTACCCATAACATGCTGATGTAGTAGCTGAAGGCAAAAGAGGGTGAAGAATAATTAAGCAATTCATAATACATTACTGCTATACATATACACAACATGCAAGAAAAGAAATCAGATTAGCAAGAAGAACACATGGAGGAGACATAGTGCTTTTCCTGAAAAATTGTCCAAATGTCTTCCTGTAAATAATACTTGGGAGCACATTGGGTTTTAAGGCCAATTGTTCTCACATATTGAAATTGTGGGAACATTGACTTTCTTCATTAAGTCAGAGCTATAATCCATAAGACTGACAATAAAAATTTTCATGGTACTTTGTCCAATTTTCAGGTGATTATCATCCTCTGCAAGAAAAGCTGAAGGAAGCAAAAAACTGAGTAACTCATTGAAAAACAGACCAAGCTGCTTTTCTCTTAAAAACTGAAATGTCCATCTTTGGGAACACACTGGCAAATTTAAATAAGAAACATATTTGTCCATGATCTACTCAGCATATGACCTACTTCATACATTATTATTTACTTGAAGTAAATTAATTCAAGCTTTGCCAATTATCAGGTCTTTACTTATTGAGCTCTATTGGGCTTGTACACAAAAAATCCTAATTTAGTTTGAGAGTCACAACTCTTCTTAAAAACTTTTGCAAGTCTGTCTTGTACTTCTTATAGAAGGGACAACTTTGTTATAATCATGTAGCTTCATTAATATGATGGAACTATTGGTGACCAGACCAACCACTCACCTGCAGTGTGGCTTAGGACATTTAACCTCTGCTCTCCTCTGCCCTGCAGCTCCAGTTGCTCCTCAGCCAGGCCAGGACCAGCATTTGTCACACAGCTGGAGCAACCTTCCCTCCCGTGGGCTGGAGAGGTCTCCAAGGTCACCTGCAACGAACAGGAGTGTTCCTCTCAGCTAGAATCATAGAATTATTTAGATTAGAGAAGACCTCTAAGATCATTGAGTTCAACCATTAGGGTTCTTTCTGCAACAAGTCCAGAGAGACTTTTGGCCTGAGGGTATGAAACCTGCTCATAGATTTTGGTAGACTTGCAGTGAGGGAGCCACTGCAAATCCCAAGTATTTGGGAGAGTGTTCAGGGAACTGTCACTGTGTACTTTCTCTGTCTTCCTCTCTCAAGTATCTGCAGCTGGACAAAAGGCAGGATAACTAGTCTGAAATGGCCTTTCTTTGCTTATGTTCATTAGGAATTACTGGCCAACATTTGATATTAAGAATTCACAAAAAGAATGAAGTGACCTAAGTTTCCCTCACTCCCTTCTTCCCTTCTCTTTTTGATATTCCAGGGAGTGCAAATAACTCACTGGTTTTAAGAAATCAATGAAGACTGTCATGTCCCTGCAAGTAAATGAATGACATTTAGACTTTCCACTATACAAGTTTGAATATCTGATTGATTTTATGCTGGAGAATTTAGTTTAGGCAAGCAGTACTGCTAAAGTCTCATGCATCAAAACAAGACAGACTTTCATTTGAGATCTCCTGAAAAACAGAGTAAAACCGTCCAAACTCTTCAAGTACACTTGGATTGCTTGACCTTGCAGGGGAGCTACTTGTATCATCCAGGGAAGTGCAGCACAGAGTGAGACTAAGCTTCCATCTCCAAGGCTTCCACTTTGCTATACCCTTCTATATGAATGACAAAAATTACCTCAGGAATTAAACTACAGACTAAAATACAAGTCCAAGATGTTCTCAGAACAAAGGTGTTAGCAGCACAGAAGTAGGTAGCAAAGTTTATAAACTGCACCATCAGAAATAAAAGCAGTGCAGAGACACTTCAGCTAGAAAACTTCCTGGGGAAATGAGGTGGGCAGTGGCTGAATAATCTGTTCAGAGCCTGTGCACATTAGAGCAAAGCCAGCCCTAGCCATGTCAGTGACTCCAGGTCACTGAGAACTACAGCTTTCTTCCCAATACCAAACTGAAGGTCTCACTCAGCTGACTAGCCTACAGTTAAATCTCACCATCTGATTTAATTCTGAGCCTTAAGATTAATTTTATATTCTGTCATTTGACTGGGTTTTCTCACCTTCCTTATAAAGGAGAAAGTTGGACTTGAATTTTATATTATGACAGCACCCTTCCCTGAGACCATGTTCTGATAAACAAGGCTCTGCAACTTCCACAACCATTTTTTCTTTTAGATACTAACCAAAGCAATAACATTTTATCTGAGGAACACAAATACATTTGAGGTGACCAACAAAGAGCAAACAGCTTTTTATTACCTTAAATATTCTACAAAGTTGTCAACAAAAGAAGAGTGGGTTGACTGAAATGCACATCAGTCAATAAACAACAATCATCATTTCAAATCACTCAGGGAAAAATATGTTTAGCTGGGGCTGCTTTTATGAGTGGAAATTAATTCAGCCAAATTTCAGAGAGGAATAAATGGCCTTTTGTCAGAGCCACCATAGCAAAATCGTTATTACTTTCTGACTTCTATCATGATGTCAAAACCTAGAATCTCACATGACATGTGAGTGCAGTCCCCTCAAACAGAGATCAAGGAGAGGATATTGTATATAACCAAAGCCAGCCCCTTCCAGAGATGAATGTAATCACACCTACCCTGATTTGGGTGAAAAAAGAAAAGAGTGCAGGGTGAATGTGCCAGCTCAAATCCATGGCCAGGTGTGCTGCTGCATTTCAAATGAATTGCAAGTGGCAGGTCAGTTTTACCAAACAAGAAGGGAGCCACAAGCGTTACATCTCAGGAAAGCACAGGTTATGATCGCCACATCAATACAAGATAAATAACAGTGTATCCCACACAGCCTGCGTATCTTAAATCACTGCTGGCAAACTACGCCTTTTGAAGCACAGCTAAAAATGACACTGAAGGTTTTCATGTGGCTTTTACTTCAGAGTGAATCCATTCAGCCTGGGGAGACATAAAGATCCTCTCAGAGAATCTGTCCTTATCTAGCAGCAGCATTCCTGCTCCACCAGGGCTGAGGACACCTCTAATGCATGTGACCAGCAGTGTCACTCAGGCATCCCTTCCCACAGAGCCGAGCCCTAATTTGATGAGTATGCGGAGCAAAACACAGAAGCAAATCACGACAGCTTTAGACCCTATGCCCTGCTCATCTCCCCAAACAACTCCACTTCTGCTTTCAGTGACTAGTTCCCAAACTTTCCTGACAAATGAGTCATTACCTATCCACCCAGGATTCTTTTGGCAGAAAAAAAAAGCCTTGTGCAATATTCATCACTCTGAGGGATAGCAACAACTAAAACACAGCTATTAGCAGCAGGGCGCTGCTCACAGAGAGCAGGGGACCAGCGCACAAATCCCTGTGCCAGGCTCTCCCAGGCCACAGCATCTGCAGACACCACCTGGAAACCCCCACCTCTAACAGAGGGACAGGGCTGGCTCCCCAGGACCCCTCCACGTCGGGTTTTTCCATGCTGAGAAAAGCTTGTCCATTGCAACTGAGTGCCAGACAGAGCCAGAGCTGCAGGAGAGCTGGTCCCAGCGCTGTAGCCCCACTGCTGCACACAAAAGACTCTCAGAGAATGGCTGAGGTCTCCAGTTACCCTAATGCCATGACTAACAACTACCTCAATCAGCAAAAAAGATTACTTTTATGCATTTTTCCTGAACATTTGAAGGAACCATCTCCTAAATACCACCTTTCCTTCGAAGCTCTGAGTTTACCCAGGTAGCATCTCACTCCATGCCTACCTCATCCTGCCTGACTCCGCTTTTCCCACCTGCATTCCCTCCCCCATTTGTTTTCTCTATCATCAATGTGCTTCTGCTTAGAATAATTCTTAAATTAAGTTTTCATGTTAGTTCTTTATCAAGAATCTTGATATAAGTTTGTTCTGTTGAAAAATAAGTAAATGGCATTGAGCAGGTCCCTTATAACCCAGGCCATTCTATGGTTCAGTGACTCTATATGTGCAATTTCTTTGCAGAGTATAATCTGTGCTGCATCTGCCTGTCATATCATACTGATAAAGGCCCTATCAGCTAATTAATGATTTTTACCCTTTTTCTTTTCTCTGTTTTCTCAGACACAAAGTTCTGATTTTTTCAGTAGCACCTGATTTTTATGGAAGACATCTCTTCCAGAGAGACATTCTGGAAGCAGCAGCAATAATTTCTGACCTATTACAGGCAAATCAGCAGTATTAAGTGATCTCCAAAGCACTTCTGTAGATGGTACAAAATGTATATAAGCTGCTCCATTGGCAAAATTATCTACCTTCTGGTGCCATTACACAGAACAGCCTAATATGCATAATTACAGTAATTATGCAGAGTACAGCACAAACAAAAACAAAATTATATGCTGCTTCACACTGGCACTCTTTCAGACAGAAATTCATTTTCACATTTACAGTATTGCAAATACGGACAACATTATTAAAGCAGAATTTGGACATAATTGTGCATACCAACTCCACATTAAATTGGTGTTTTCCATCTTCAGTAAGTTGTAGGTACCTCTTGTGATGTCTTTTTGATAGTACACTAATCCACCTAAACTCTAACAACCTGTAACTCCATCTCTGCTTTTCTTTCAACAGTATCATTGAAAGTTAAATATCACAGCATCTGTAACCACCTGCTGCCTTCAAGCTAACTGACGCTGCTTTACATAGCATAAGGAACTAGGAAGAATTGCCAGACAAGAAATCTTGACTTTGGGACAAAATGGATCTAAAATCACATCTTCAGGTAATTCTAAAAAAAGAAACATCTTTCCTTGTTTAGAATTTAAAACATACTTTTTTAAGTTTCCCCATTAAAAAAAAAAAAAGAGAGAAAATATTTTAAGCAGGACTGTTTCATTTCAGTTCAATTATTTTTAAGCAAAACAAAAACCTGGAGTCCAAGGTCTAAGACTTCCTGCACTGCAGTAACAACGTGAATGAACACAGCTCTTTCCAAAGCACACATCCCCTATATCCTAGGATAAAATTTCAAGCTACTGTAATTTTATGCATATGGTTACATCAAAGGAGAACCCTGTTGGGACACAAGACTGCTCTGGCTTTGAGCCTGCCACATTGGCTGGGAGGTATCCTGGACCTTTTCCTCCTGTCAGCCCCAGCAGCTGGGCAAGCCCCTGGGGTAAAACCAAGAGAGAGATGAGTGAGTATTTAAGTGTTGAGGGTACCTGGAAAGGATTCATCAGGCACCAGAGATAAGACACTGCTGTGACTGAAAGAGTATCCAGAACCCATCTAGAGAAGCAGAAAGTGCTTTAAGTGCTGGGGTGTGACTGCAGGCAGTGAGTTGCTGCTGGCACAGAAAACCTGCACTTGGAAACTCAGTAGCTGGAAGAGGAAGAATAATGAATGTCCCAGTTTAAAGCCTCCAAGAGAAGAAGGTTGATCCCAGAGGCAATTTCAGAAGCCTTTCTCACCTAACTGGACACCAGCTCTTTCACAAATGGTTTCATCTATCCAGGCTTTTGATACTTGGGATTGGGAAGGCAGAGAAAGAAGGATCATTGCAAGCAAGCTGAGAAAAGCAAAACTGAATAATTTGTTAAAGGACTGAATTAGTAGACTAGTTTTCCACACTGTCACATTATGATGACCTCCTTCAGCTCAGAGTGGATACACTGGCAGACATTAAAACCAAGACCACCAGGAAATGCAAAGATTGCAGATGTGAGAGGAAACCTGTGAAGCCCTGCTGTGGGTCAGCAGTGACAGGGATGTTCAGACTTGTCCAGACTGTTCAAGCATGGAGAGATCTTGGCACCAACAGCCAGGCTCCTTCAGCCACCGCCCTGTCCTGGAAGTCCCTGGATCTGAAGAACCATCTGAGCAGAAAGGCACTGTTTCTTTCCAGACATTCCTCTAGTCAGCTCTGAGTGAAAGCTAAAATGCTAACATTGCTTAAGGAAACAAGGCTGTGGTGTCTGCATCCAGGCCTGTTTGTCTTTGGTTTGTGTCTCTTCCCCAGCCTTTTTTGAGCTCACCGGACAATTTAGATCTAATAAGACAAGCCAGAAGTCTTACAGTCATTAAGTTCCTACACATTTCCTGAAAATAGGGTGTGGGTGGATGAGAAAGACCTCATTAATGCTGCCTATGAGGGAAAGACTGGTGAACAAACTCCCACCTCTTTAGAAACCAGATTGCACTCAAGGGAGAGAAAGTAAGTGGTTATGAAAATCCCAAGTGTGGGGAAAGCTTGAGGTCTGCAGAGGACCCAAACAGAAAGATCAAAACCACAGAGACACAAACTTTCCTTCTTCATATGTTTTGACATTCCGTTTTACCACTGGGGGTAATCCAATATATCTTAGTTTCAGGACCTGAAAAGAGTAGGGACCTGATGTGTTTGTGCTTGGAGTCTATGTGTACATGTCTGTGAGCCCACATAAACTTCATGCAGGAAGGAAACACTCCTCAACACATGGAGCTGTCATGTATTTTTAACTGCCCTGAGACTGGGGAATTGCCATCTGTAATTGCTGATAGTAGATGGCCACTGATAAAATTGATGGAGCCCTGGTCATCAAGTGGACTGCATTGCACAAGCAGGGCAACAGCTGACAGGAAAGGAAAAGAAGGGTTTGGTTACCACAAAACAACTTAAAACTAGGGTGAAAGCTTTACAATCAAAGTTGTGGTTGTGGTTCACATATTAGATGAATATTCTGCTTCCGTGTGGAGATGTATCCAGCTGACTCTTTGATAAAATTATCTATTTAATCAAATTTAGAATCAAATAGCAGCCAACTTCTTCACTGTTAATATGGGGGGGGGGAAGGAGGGAGGGGCTTTTTATATATATGTTAGCATGTTGCATTCTGTGTGGTCTCTGACTGGATCTCCACCAAGTGCTTCACTTTTCTTGGCAGAAAATATTCTACAGTTTTCCTGAAGTTCAAGCCTCAATTCTCATCTACAGCACTCTGACTATATAATAATCTTCAAGTTGTCACTAAGAAGCTACAGCAATTGCTTGAAGACAATGACCCAAAGCAGCTTTTCACACATCTACTTTTTCCCCCTATATTCTTTTAATCTTAATAATCACAGAGACAACATATAAAAAGATTGAAATATTTTAAATAAGGCAGAGGATATTTTAATTTCTTTAATCACAAGATTTTCCAAATATGACCATTTAAAAGAAATATTTCCACTGCAAATACTTAAAAACCAAAATGCATTACATAGAATGATTTCAGCTTCTGACATTTTATTTCCATATATGATTTATTTTATGGGAGTGTTCTGTCCATTTTGCTTTATCCCATTATACTGTTAGAATGAATTAACTTTATGTTCAGATCAAACTACCTCCCTAACAAGTTTGTTTATCCTTTTGGATGCAGCCCTGAAATAAACACATCCAAGCTAGTCACAAATGAAGATTGCTCTGAGTGGAACTCACTTATGGCCAAAGGCAAATTTCTCAGAGTTTTCAGGGGTGGCAAATTGATAAATCTGGAATCACAGCCAGTTCCCAGGAGGTAAGTTGTCTGAAAGTTGCATGGGACTTCGGTTTTGCAAAGGAACAAAAAGCTAAGGAACTCAAGGAGCCCAATTTGATTAATGAGTGGGAAACCCTTTTCAGAGCCTTCTTCCCCTACAGGGGACCTGGGTTCTGTTCTCTGCACCAGTTCCCATGAGAAGGTCCTAGCCACTGATTAAAAATGTATTCTGGGATCACCAAGTCATAGACTGGTTGAGTTTGGAAGGCAGATCATCCTGCAGCACAGTCCTGACCTGTGCTCAGAGCAGAGTCAACAAAGGACAGTTGCTAGGGCTGTGTCCTGCTTTTGAATATCTCCAAGGAGTTTTGCCTAGGAGCACTTTTTCCTTGACATTCAACAGTAGAAGAACTGGTGCACTGTACAACCTGTATCAACAAATCTGATAAAAGCAACCACCTCTCCCTAAAACATCACAGCTCTTATTAGACCAGGATGGTCTTTACTAGTACGACTGCTATTGCTACTATAAAATTTCAATTTCCTTTCTTGGCCTTTAAGAATAGGTTTTACAGATATTTTACCGGTATTTAAAACCTCCTGCCTCTTACCTCTGCATACTTAAACAGATTGCCTCACATATTCTGTAAAACTATTATTAATCACATTTATTACCTGAAGATTTAAGCCTTCACTTGAGAGATCCATACAGAGAATAAGGAGGTGCTTTTGGCGAGGCACATTTCTGAGTTGTGTACTTCTTCCATTAATCAAGGCACCAAAGGAAAGATCACCACCAATACAGCTACACCAGTTCTCAGCAGGCAACAAGCTCCCCTTAACGTCTGTAAAGCATTTCTTATTTAACAATACCAGCTAATTAAATAATCAGAGAAGCATATGTCTATGGAGAATCAGAGAAGTATATGCCTATGAAGACTGTTCAGTCCCAGGCACAAGTGTGAGAATGTGGTTTTTTCCTTCTAATTAGTATTGAAGCTAAATTCCTCCTTAACTCTTTATCTTACTGCTCATTTGAATTTCTCAGAAGCATTCATTTCGACTGTAAGAAAAGCTGTGATTCAAATCCTTGCAGCTTTGCTGATGTTCAGATTAGATCTCGTCGTGGAGCAAAGCGTTCCCCAGGACGGCTCAGCTTAGCAGGATGCAGGGTTTGGTATTTGTGTGAATCAATCCAGACCATTTCAGGGTCACTTTTAGCAAAGGAAAGCCTGCCTGTTAAGACCAGATAAGAGTGAGGTCATTGATTTATTTTTTCCTCATTATCTGGCAAGGTTTCAGTTGAAGCCTAAACTCATTATCTCTGTGGAAATACAAACACAACTTGGTCCCTTGAAGCAAGTTAATTTAGTTTGAAAACAGTTAGGGAGTTACCTTCTGAATTCAATTAGCTAATAACTCCTGATGGGTAAAGGTCACAGAAGAGCAAGGCGCTGTGCTGGTTTAAGTTAAATGCAATTCTGGGTAATATCAGAGCAGCACTTTTCCCCTTCTTACTGAGTCATGGCTGCAGCTTCTGGCCACCATCTCCAAATTCTCTGTCAATAAGAGAGACAAATTTATGCAAGAAGGGATCACCTTCAGGGATCAGAACAGCAGCAGTACCTTTGAACACCACTCCTCCAGGGTCCTCCCTTTATATCGGAAGTAAATCAGCAAGGGAAGACCTTGCCCCTTTCCACACTGAATAAAGCCCCTCTACTCACCAACGTTAATCAAAATAATGTGTACACTAAAATCCAAATCCCTCTCTGCAACAAGATGCAGTCAAATACAGGATTCACTTTGTATTCCCAGCTGTAGAGATGGTTCTTACAAGGACTGATGATGTAGGAGAGCCTGTGTTTCTGCAAAAGATATGACACTTGTGAATCACTCATAGACTACCAGCTGCAAGAGGCTCTTTCAGGCTGGGCTGGGAAAACACTTCCAGTTTAACATCCAAGTTAGAAAATAATACTATGATAGAAACACTGACAGGCTTGATCACAGTATAATAACTGTTGGTATTAACTACCATAATAGAGGGGAAGTAAATGGTGGAAGGGCGGCACATTTTAATTGTTCTCTCAAGGAAACACCAGGCTCTGAACTACCCCAGGCAATCACGAGCTACAAGCAGTTCCCTTTTAGAGAAACAATTTTTCATTTTATAATGTGAAAGCAAATTTCTTGCCAGTATTACCTCAGGTCATTAGCTATATTGTAATTCTTGTGTTTTTCCAAACTGATTTCCCCCTTAATTTGATTTTGAGCAGCTGATTAAATTTACCCTCCTTGAAGAAACAGACATTCAATTTAATTCTAGTTCAACATTCTCCTGGTATCAAAATACAGTTCTCATGGTCACACTTCTAGCTACAGAGTAATTTTGCCACTGCTTTAAAGGGGCATTCTCTAACCAATGACAATATGTTGGCTTGCTCCTGCATATCCATGTTATACATGAGCTCAGAAAGCAGCACAATAAACTGTACAATGCAAAAGGTACTCTTCAGAAAACTACAAATCATTGAATCACAGGATGAAGGAAAACCCAATGCAGCACTGGTATTCATTTTACTTACTTATCCCAAAAGGAACCAAATTTGATACCCAGAAGCATGGGTCTCTGGTTCATTACTGTAGTCCCCAGGGCTCTCACCTTCTCAGGTGGCTCGATCAATGAGACCTCCCAAACACATTCTCTTTCAAGACTGCGAGTGGACATCCAGGCTGGGTCTAGATTATTTAAATAGGGATCAAGCCTTGGGACCCTGTGGGTCTCTGAGCTATTATATGTGCAAAAACATAAAAACCCAATAAACAGAAACATTATGCAGAAGAATTCTACTGGATCAGATCAAAGGTCCACTTAGTTCAGTACTCCACGACTGACAGGAGCCAGCAGCAGATACCAAGGGAAACAATTTTTAAAAGGGGTAACCATGCACTCATTTTCTCCACTCTCTCCTCCCCACATCCAGAGCCTGCCACTCAGACAGCTCCTCAGGCACAAATGTCATCTTGTTGCCTAATAGTCCCTGATGGATTTTCTTTTTCCATTAATTCACCTGATTGGTTTTGAGCCCATCTAACCTCCTGACACCCAGCAGATACTGTAAGACTGGTTCCAGTTTAATCACACACCACAAGAACCAAGTCTGCTGTTGTTTGCTTAAGCCACTACCCAGTAATTCCACCTGATGTCCCTTGTTCTTGTTCTGGGAGAAACACAAACAATCATTTGCTACTTATTTTCTCTGTGCCACTCATGATTTTAAACACCGCTATCGCGTGCCTTTCCACCTACCCTTTTCCCGTCTAAGGAGTCTATTTAATCAATCTCAATTCAGAAGCTGTTCTTTGTGAAAACACTTGTCAGGTTTCTCTGTCCCCTTAGAACACTGTCATGGCTTTTCTTAGACATGGAGACCAGAACAGCGCACAATAATCAAGAAGTGAATGCACAGCAAAATAATTCTTTTGTTTGTTGTGTCTTCCCTAGCAATTTCTGACAATCCATTCGCTTTTCAGCACTTCTCTGCCCTCAGCCAACAGTTTTAGAATTACTGACAACTAATTTGAGCTCTCTTCCCTGAGTCACAATAGGTAGTTTAAAGCCCATTTCAGCATCTTACATCGTTCAGGTTTATTTTTTCCCATGTGTGTTATCTTGTGGTTACTGGCACCAAATGCAGGCTGCCATTTTACTGCAACGCCACTCACCACGCTTTTAAAACTAGATTTTAATTTTTCCTACCCTGAATAACTCAGTCAAAAAAGCATCCAGCACTATTTAGGACATTTTCCAGACCACTTATGAATATGCCAGACATCACGGAACTCAGTGCAGATCCCTGTGGGATTCCACTTGTTATCTCCCACTGAAATACCTGACTGTTTATTCCTACTCCTCACAATATTTCCAGCAGGGAACTTTCCTTTCATCCTGCTACTGTTTTGCTTCTTTAGGATCTTCCAACTGAGGAGCTTATCAAAAGCTTTAGGAAAATCTGAGCACACTGTACCAACCAAATCACCCTAATCCACACTCATGTCAGTGCTTCAGACAAAGAGCAGTGGATTTCTCTCAGACACGATTTCTCTTGACAAAAGCCACATTGACATCTCTCCAAAGCCCTTTTTAAATGCAGGTGTCAAATTGCTATTTTCCCTTCCTGTGGTACAGTAGATCTGTGGGGCAGAGGTGCAGGAGTTCCTGTTCCGCCTCCGAAAGTTGGCTGAATCTGAGTGTGCAGTGGTTGCAATAACCAAAAGTCCCTCCAGCCATGCAAACCATGTAACCATGCAAACAAGACCCTGCTTGCTCTTCTGAACGATGACAAGCACTGCTTCTTCTCCAGGGATTCCCCATTTAGTGCCTTCAACTGCCAGTCACTCACGCTGCTTTACAGTAGCAGAATCCCTCCCCATCATGACTCTTTCTCCACTAACACTCCTGTTTTATTCTGCAGCTGCTTGGTTCTGTGAATTACTCCCACACCTTTAGTGCCCTGCACAGCCCCACAGAACAACCTTCCCCACGGCAGCCAGACCTCTCCTGCAGCCAGGCTGCACCTTCCTTGTGCACTCCGGCCTTTCTGGAGCTCACGGAGGGGGCCAGGATCTGCTCCCACAGGGGAGAGGCCCCTGCCTTTCTCCCCCATGTTCAGCCACCCCTGAAGAACATGACATGATAGAACTATCTTTTAAGAAGGTTTAACAAAACTCCAAATTAAAATTCATGTGGGTTGCCCAGTGAGGGAAACTTTGAACCCACAGAACTATACTGGTGCTTCCTTTTACAATCACAGATTAATCATCTTAGTGTTACGGCTACTCATGTAAAGCCTGAGGCATTAATTAAATTAATGCAAGTGACAGAGTTTCTCTAATAACATTCAGCTATTTGACAACAGATCTGGTAATTATTTCAAATTGTTGTGGTTATTCCAAATAAAATTTAACTATGCAAACACACTTGGTTTCTAATTTCACCTGCTTTTATATTAATAGGCTTATTCTTGTCTTATTCTTATCCCTTTTCAGATTTTTCATTTAATGCCTTGGAAAACATAAATGTGCACATTTCAGTGGCAACTTAGCTTTGCAGAATATATCACAAATTCTTAGAGCTGTATACATAAAATCAGTAAAAAATCCACCAGGATCTTAGGCACTGCTTTGCATGTATGAGGTGCTATCTGTAAAATAATTCAATCAGAAAATTCATTACAAAATGTGAGAAATGGCCCAGAACCTCCAGTCTAGTGTATGCTGAAATTTATAAAGTGGTGTTAAGGGAAAATTGTTTCCAGAAGGCATCAGATAAGATAGCAAAGATAAAGACTTCCAAACAAGGAACTGGAAAACAGACACACAGTGATGCCCAAAATATGCTTTTTTAATTCCAGGTACCAATGCTCTAGTTAACAGGTAGATCTGTATTCACTCATGTGAAGCGAGACCAGGGATTAAAAATGTTCCTAGCTCTGAAAACAGATATTACAAAGTATGTTAATAGTAATGGAGTATTCTCAGCTGAGGAGGGGACACATTTCAGTGAAAGAAAAGTAATTAATTTGAGTTTTTTCACTGACACACTTAGGTGTCTGTGTGCATACATGTGCATATAGAGGCCACGTGAGCTCACAGAACATTGTAAAAACACAGGCACTGAGCTTCTCAGTCTTTTTAATATTGAAAGGTGAAATAGGTAAGGTGGCACTACTTTCCTGTTGTGAAACACCCTCAAATGTTTCCTTTCACATGAAATGTCTTTTGAGTAGGGCCCCTTATGTCCCTCGGGCTACAGTAAGTACCACTAGGCAGCAACCAGTATCATTTACTGCAAAATTTGTGTACTAAAAATCTCCTTCCACAGCACTCCAGAAGCGAGAAGGACACATGAATAATAAATATTTCAGTACTTAGCACTCAAAAAGAAAGGAAAATTCAGAAATGTTAGATCCCAAACCCAACCACATTAGGACAATCACTGCACAGAAACAGCTCGAATGAACGGTTTCCAACTAATTAAAACCTAACAACCATAGCAATGTTTCCAGCTCTGCATGCTTCACTAAATGTTTCATTTTTTCCATTAACTTTAATTTCATATATTTTAGCAATATTTGTGTCTCTTGATGCATTACTGATGCTCAGATTCTGTTCAGTTTTCCCAAGTCTTTATTCCACACTAATTTCCTCAGGTGCCTGAGTCAACCTTTCAGAGATGATGTTCCTCCAAACCCAAGCCTGCTCCAGCTGTTTTGAGGTATTTAACCAGGGCAGCAGGGTCCGCTGGGCAGAGTGGGAGCAGGGTAATGCCAGACTCCTCCTGGTGATGCCTGTAACCTCATTTTCTCCAACCAGGCTCTGAAAACAGCCCTGACACTGCTGCATCTCTCAGCAGCAGTTTTCTGCTGGGGAAGGGAGGGTGGAAGGAGCTGCTGGCCTCTCCCTCCCTGCCTGCAGCAGGACGAGCCTGCAGGCACAGCACAGCAGCTGTACAGACCCCACTCTGCCCTTACACAAACCTCATGTAAGAGCCACAACCAAATCTGACCCATGGCAAAAGGGTCCTCCACACTCTCCTGCTTTCAGCCACCCAAAGGCTGGGCACAGTTGTTCAGGAACATCACAGTATTTGCTTGTTTCCCCAAAGTCTTTCCTTCAAACGTCTCACAATAACATGGAAGCTCATCTTTCATTTAAAACAACGGCAGTCTGGGGCCTCCATGGAAACCCAGACATGTGAATCCTACATGCATACCAGGAACCAGACAGGTCCAAAGATCTCCAAGTCTCTTACTGCTACTGCTTTCCATCTTCCAACCTCTCAGCATCTGGGTTTAGCAACACTGCACAAAAGCTCAAGGTGTAGGCCTCACCATTTCTTCCTTCCAGGCTTGGGGCTGTGATCTGGCTCACTCTGGAGAGTGAGGAAAGAGGGAGCATTTTGGCTGGTCTGCTGAGAAGGAATCACTGCTGCCCAGCAAAGCTCACGCTCTTCCATTGTGGAGCACTGCTGTCACCAACAGCAGGCTTCACACCACAAATGTTCAGGCTAAAAGCAAAATCTTTACAGCTTCTGAAAAACAGACAGCCCCTGCAGCTACAGACAGGACAGACTTGTTTTCTCTGAGTGGCTCCAGAAGGATTTCGTGCATTTGCTGACCAGGCTATGTGTTCTGTCATCTGGAGCCCTCTGCCTGCTCTTTATTTGCAATTTTTCAAAGAAACCCCTCTGTGAGGCAGGACATACTGGTGACAGTTTATCCCTCCCTCCTCAATAACAACCCTGCAGCAGCTCTCCTGCCATTATCAGAAGCACCCAGGAGCACCGAGTTGGGAATGTGAATGCACTGAAGCATGAAGTGGCTTGGGATTATAATGAACTACTGACCCTTAACAAACAATTTGGTAAATATAAACAGTGATTTGCTGTGGACACCTACTCAAGCATGTCCAGGCAGCAGGCACAGCAAGCAGGTGACTCTCAAGGTGCACTGCTGCTGCCTGGGGAGGAGCAGAGCACAAAGCTCATGGCACAACCAAGCCTTTGGGTATCAATGCCAACTTGCCACAACAGTTTCTGAATGGCTTTCTAGTAAGAAAACTGACCAAATGAGTAATAAAAATGAAATTATCAAAGAGATTATGCCAGGTATTTTTAAAGAGGCATTTTTAAAATTAATTATTTCTTGCTAAACACTTAGAGGCTCCAGTCTGTTGGTAATGTGGCTGCAGACTCAACAGGACAAAAATCATCATGGCAGGCCTCTGAGAAATAGCAGCAAATGTTGCAAACAACCTTGAAGTCTGCTTTTCTACAGGATGATCAGGAGATGCAGAATCCGACTTTTGGGGGTTTTTTTTAATGCTGCTTGTTCCATTTCCATTAAAAATACCATCTGGCAGAAATTTTATCTCAGAAATCAACACCCAGGTCCAAGAGAAGAGCTCTGCTCCATGAACTATTCTGTTATCAGCTTTTTTAACAGGCAACTTCAGCTCACTCAATAGTTGCTCAAAGCAACTATTTCAAAGCGTAGGCATGAGGAATAATCCCTTGAAACAGCTACTTGTGCAGAGGGTCAACACATCATTCTAGATATCTCAGCAATACTTACCATCCTCAAAACCTTAGAAAGTTTTTTTAATCCTTTTTAAAATATGGGGAATTATTTGGCAGCACCTTCCACACAGTGAATGACAGAGATGACACAAATTTTGACAAGACAGCTGCAGTTCTGGAGTGGTTCAGATATACTCATCCCTATGTCCAGGGACAAGCTTTGGGTCATGCCTGGAATGGCACAGGGAGCATTAACTGTGCTCATGCAGAACTGCTATTTTATTTTCAGATTACATGATGGTGTGAACCAACCCAGTCCCCTTTTCATCACTTTCGACTCCACACTGAAGAAAACAGTAGTAGTATTCTGGTTCTCATTCTTGTATTATGATTTAAGTGTGCAAGTTGCACACTGTGCTTTATTTTAGGCTTCAAGAGCAGCAGAAAAAAGAAAAGCAGCTGCACCCAACTGTAGCAAGTATCAGTATTTTCTAAATATTTTCGTCCATATTTTGATTCTGTAATGCTGAATGAGATTGTAAGGTATAAACATATAAAGGCTTTGCACACAGGTAGTACACTTCAAGTGTACTCCCTATAATACCTATGGTATCTTGAAATCCCTATGCTTTCACTTAAGAATTTGTAAACTTGAAAACTTTTCCAAATTTCTAAGAATTATGCCTTTCTTTAAAAAGAGTAAGCATGCAATTAATAAATAAAAATCATAGCTATGTACCATGGGCTTTTTTTCCTTTAATCATGGGGAAAACAACAGCACTAGATTTCAAGATTAGTTGTGGTAGACCAAATATTGACTCTTGAACAGAGGCACGGCTTCCCAAGGCCACCTGGAAAGCTGACAAACCAAAGCAGAGGAAGAGCTTTGACTCTAACAGGAATTTAGTATTAACCCAAAGTAATTTACAGTTTACTACACAACTTATACCCTAAATTAGACTATTGGAGTGAACTATAGGAGACTTCAGACATATACCTATGGTCTGGAGAACACAAATATTGGGTCCATTTCACTTCCAATTACTAAGAAATTTTGCTTTGCAAAGAAACCTCTAGGTCCTTGCATTAGAGCAAGCAGGCAAGCTGAAATAGTTGAACCTCTGAAATTTGTGCAAAATTGCGTTGGGATGGGTGAGGATGTTACCATATGAAAAGTAAAGTCTTCATTTATTTACAGCAATTCTAAATGGAGCACAGAGGTTTCTGAAAGAGCAAAGAAGAACCAGGGCCTTTGCACTCCACTCAGGTTAGTTAGAGATGATAACTTTCTGGACTGCTACCTAAACTCACAGAAAATTGTGTGTAGTTACAATGGAAGCAGAAACAAAAATCCAGTATTGATTTCAGCACTCTACAGTGACCAGGTTAAAACTCATTTTCTGTTACAAATTTTCACCTCTTTCACCAGGATTTTTATGGTTGAGGGTTTTTTTCCCTCCTTTTTAAGAGACTACTGTAGTATCACCAGCATCTTCACTATCACAGTTTACCCAATAATGTAAACTTTTTACTGAAAAAATTATATAAGCCTGATTGTTGTAACAAGTTCACAGGAACTGGGGTTGTTTATGAGGATTGAATATAGATTTCAACTTGCATTCTCTACACCTGTGAACCTTGTATTTCAAAGAGGAAAATACCAGATCCCCAGATTTTAGGAAATTTCAGACACTTGGAGAAAAGACGGCTCCAATTCTTTCAATCGGTATAACAAGCATTGTACTGCCATCTAGTGAGCAATGTAAAAGCGACTGACACACCAAGGTGCATGAATATTTCTCATTACAAGCCATTTTTCTCTTTCATAAGTACTAATGGAAGAGAAAAGCAAATTTAGGTATAAAACATTGCTAGAAAATAGATAATATAAAAAGCTTTTCAAGATAAAAATGAAGAGGCACAGGCAGGCCAGCATAAGGAGAGGAGCTGGAATGTTTTTAAGACCATGTTATCCCACTATCCTGGGAATGCAGCCTTCTCTCCTACATGGATCATGGGATCACCCACGCTTCAGACAGTAGGGTCTATTTTTTGACCATAGCTAAATATTCCATTTCCCTTCACTGCCCCAATGCAAGGCATGTAGCACACCCATAAGCCTGAGCAAGGCTTTAGTGGGTACCCACAGAAGAGGCATCCCCCAGGTGTCACCAATGAACATTGGCAACCTCTGTCTCTGTTCTGGTTTGAGAGAATATGAAATTAGGCTGCCACAGGGTTTCTTTCCATCCATGAGGCTGTGGGTCAGACACCTGCAAGGGCAGGACACAGCTTTGCTTTTTGTCTGAGCAGAGAGGTGACAAATTTTCCCACTTTTCCCAAAGACTGACTGAGCCCAAGGCTTGGACCAGAGTGTTCTAGGCTCAGTTCAGGTCTGAGAAGGCAGATCGAAGGGTAGGACCCCGAGGGCAGGAGCCTGTGAACCCCTGTGAATGTCCCTGATGGAGATCACTGCACTTGACAGAGTGGGGCTACTGCTCTGTGGGTGAAGGTCTCTCTTGGTCAGCACCACCAGACAAAGCCAGCTAGGTGGTTTTGGCTAGCAAGCTCCAGGCTGTGATGGCCTCAGGGCACAGCAGCAGCATGTGCCAAGGGCAGGTCCAGACATCCAGCACTGGTTTTCCAGTGCTGTCCTTCACAGTTCACTGACTTGCAGAGAACAGCATATGTCTAACAGGTGCTGTTCAGCATTGACTTTCTCTGTCCTTGCTTGTCAGTACAACTGTCCAAAAATTGTGCTAGTGCACAGAGATGTTTTGGGCACTGTCTTTGAATACATACTTGTTAAAGGAAGAAAAAATTGGGATAGAGCATAAACACACTTGTAACCCACCCCCAGGTGACAGCCAAAGGAAAACTGATGAGGCCCTTCAAGGACTACATGATTTATCAACTCAAGAAGATGGTTTCACAATGTTTGTTTATATTTACAAACTTGTAGATTCTGTCAGCACTTGCAGAGGCAAAAGAAAGCCTGGAACAGGAGCTTTAGAAACCATACTCTCCCCTCACCCAGTGACTGGCAGTACCGACCACCCTTTTTTGCCATGCTCAGTCAAACACATCAGTAACGTGCTCCATCCTTTTCCTATCACACAGGCCCTGCAGGGTTTCTGACACCAATGACATAAAAAGCAGAGTCAGATGGAGTAGAAAGGGAAAGAAATGAAGCAGAACCTTTCTATGACAGTTGTCTTTGCAGAGGAAAAACATAAATTCATCTCTAAACACTAATATATTCCCCAAAGGTAGGCTGCAGGAATAAACATATCTATGATGCTTCTGTAGTACAAAGTGGCAGATTTTACAAGGTCTATGTTTATATTTACTCAGCCATACTGCTTCCACAAGCTGACAACACAAGCAGCAGTCAGAAGTCAGGATGCAGCTCCTATTAAAGCAAATGGCACCACGCTGCACTTCTCAGCCGGAGACACCTTTTTTTCAAGGCCCCTTTGCAGTCAGCACACACACAGCTAACCCCACCAGTCTGGCCTTAGCAAGAGCCAAAGAGAAGAAGTCTTCTCTAACTGGTAATTTTAATTATGGTCATTCTGTTCCAATCCCTCTCACAAAACAGATGTTTTCTACCCTCCTTTCTCCAGTAAAGTTTCCTACGCTATAGATTTTTTGTCATGCACGACGAGCAATGTATTTGTTAAAATATCCCTGTAAACCATGAGGAGGATAAAACCAACTGCTAGTTTCACCAGCACAATATTGAACATCTGCTCCATCTGTTCCAGGAAATGGTGACAGGTATCTTGCTACAATATATTACACTAATTTTTCCAAGATATTTTTATGTTCGGTCACTTAAATTGCAGTGAGGTATTTTATTACCACACAGAAGCTCCATCACCACTTCTAAACTGCTTAGTAGCCTAAATCACTCCCTGTTTACATAACTTTAGTGCCACCGTGGCGATGACATCCTGCCACCATTAAGCCCTTTGCCAAAACTGGCCCATCCTTGTGGGCCTGGATACGGCATGACATGAGGAATGCTGCCTGCAGCACAGCAGGGGAAAGGAAGGATTGAAGAGATTTCCTTTTATATACGGTAAGCCCTACCAGCTTTGGAAGAGCTGTATAACAAGATGAATGTAGCAGTGTTTCTCTTATCACATTTTAACAGCATCGCTTAATATCACCAATTTAAACACAAAAATCAGCATTCAGTTCAAGTATTTCACCACTGGGGAAAAAAAAAAGGCTGCCCATCTCCATTTAGACACTGAAGAGTGATATATGTTTGGATTTCATCTTGGAATCCATTTATGAATTTTTTCTTTTTTAAATCACTTGCAGAAGTCTTGAGAGTACAGCATCAGCCAGAAAGTCTTTCTTGTTGCTCTTTTGAACTCTGTTCCATGCCGATATATACTTAATCACATATGAACCTCAAATTAGTACTATTAAACTAACATTATATTCTGCAGATAAAAATCATTTTTGTCCTTCAGCATTTTCTCCATGTCACAAGAGGCCAGCTTTTTTTCTATTTTTACTGCACTGATTTTACTGGTTTTCTCAGTCATTTAGAGGTATGTGGGGATATCTTTCAACTGAGTGATGTTACATTATGCAAAGTGCATACCTTGCAACTGCTCGGTTTTTTTGCAACCTCACTGTATGTCTACCTTTCAAATCACTGCCATTTCCTACAGCTCAAAACACCAGCACAAAGAGAAGAGCAGGGCCAACCAAAATAACTTTTTCTGTGAACTCACAGAGGCCATCACTGTCACTTTTCTTATGAGCAGTGAGATTGAGGAAAGCTTGAGATTAAATTCGGTGCTACTAGAGTTGGATCATGTAAGACAGTAATGTATCAACACATTTTAGCAAGCTTTAATGTAAAGCTCATCTGATTCTGAGATCAGTGGGAGTACAAAGATTGTTTAAGTGTTTTTTTCCACCACAGCCATAGTGCTTAACATGAGCAAACAGGTTTTCTTCATCCTCCTTTTAATGACATGACCTTGATAGGGGCGAGGTATCAAACTCCAACAGCAGCACAGAAAGGAACAGGTTTTATCCTGCTTTCAACACTTCGGGAGGTATAACCAGAGAATGGCCACCACCAACTCCCTGTGAAAAAAACAAGACAAAGGGATCTCATGTGCCATCAAGTCCATTTCCCCTGCAGGCAGACATTTAATACAATTTTTTATAATTCCACACATGCTGATCAAGCCTGGTAAATATGCAGGTGTTTTGCTCCTGTACTCATCAGAGGGCTGTTTCAGAGCCTTACCCTTCTGATCCTCAGTAATCTTCAATCCCATCCTTCAGGTGGGCAAACATGCCCAAGGAAGATGATTACTGTGGCAGGAAGGATATGAATGACATGACCCTAACTTGTAGAGCCTAGACTGGAACTTAAAGGCCAATACCACAAGAGATGGGAAAGAAAAGGAGACCCTTCTGAAGAGAAGTCAGAGCTTTGGGAGAAAGAAACACTAAAATCATAGGTTAAGAAGTACGAGCATGCCTACAAGATCTTGTTTCTCCCACTCCTGTGAATTTAATTTTGTGAAGTATCTTTTTAAGGAGTGAAATCTGTTGCAGGAACCCACAAAAATAGTAGGACTTTTTCAAGACACAGCATAAAATCACAGGTGCCCTTTCTTCTTTTACAGAGCCTTTATTCTTCAAAAATGGCCCTCAGCTCCATGTTTTCTTTTGCCTCTGCTCTTTACATGCCTGTTCTGTATCATTTGGGGAAAAAAAAAAAAGGAGATAAATTCTATTCCAGCACAGGTACCACACCATCCTTTATATGCAGAGACAGGGTGCAGTGCAGACGTTCCTGACATTGCCAGTCTGTAGAAAAACTTTTACTGGACCACCAGTTTTCCCAGAGGATAGCATCCAGAGTGCTCAAAACACAACAAGTCAACACTTTTGATAAGGGACAGCTCCAGCTCTCTCACACCTTAATTTTTAAGGACCTTGAGTAAAATTTAATTGATACACTTGACAGGTGACCTAACCTGTCCCAGTCCCATAGGTATGCCTAGTTCAACCAGAAATTGTGCTGCAAGGCCTCACCAACTGCTAGTCACAGCCTAGTTACTGTCTTCAAAATCTTGTTATTAAATGCACTGTGGAATTACATTCTATCTATGCTTATCTGTGACAAATATGTAATTGTTTTGTGATATGAACCACAATCTACTGAGCACTGAGAAAAACGACCTCTCACAAGGCATCTGGGTCACAGAGATGATGACAGTGTTGGAGCATCTCTTCAGTAAGCGTTGAAGTTGTTCACGCTGGAGAAGAGAAGGCTCCAGGGAAACCTTAGAGCAGCCTTCCAGTACCTAAAGGGGGCTTATAAGAAAGATGGGGACAGACTTTTAGCAGGGTTTATTGTGATAGGACAAGGAGCAATGGTTTTAAACTACAAAAGAGTAGATTGAGACTAAATGTAAAGAAGGAATTTTTTACAATTAGGGTGGCAAAACATTAGTACAGGTTGACCAGAGAGGTGGTGGATGCCCCAATCCTGAAAACATTCAAGGTCAGGCTGGACAAGGCTCTGAGCAACCTGATCTAGTTGAAAATGACCCTGCCAATGCAGGGGTATTAGAATAGATTATCTTTAAAGGTCCCTTCCAACCAAACCATTTTGTGATTCTTTTAAGGCACTCAGCATTTCATTTCTCTCAAACCACTCTTACACAGCCACCACGTGCAGCACGTGGAGCCCATTCACGAGCTGCTGCCCAGCTGGCAACAATTCAAGATTTTGGGCCTGAGGCAGTGCCCTTTTTCGCATTTCGTGTATTCCTGAGGCCAGAACGCACAAGCTGCACTTGGCATAGCTGGGTATGACCGCGAGTGATGCCGTGCCCACAGAACCCACGCTGCCACAGATAAAAGAGATGACAGCAGATGGGAAGCCTCTCACGCTGATAGTTTCCTTCTGCAATCACACGCTCCGGATACGTGCGCACTCTCCACACACACGTGTATTTTCCCCTCTTTCTCTACGTGTATTTTCCCCTCTTTCTCTCCACACGTAGATAATTCCCGTCTCCTCCGAGGCCGGAGCACGAGGCCGAGCCCCGCGGGCACTGCCCGGGCTCAGCGCCCGGCCCCACGGCCGGAACGGGGCCCGGGGCGGCTCTGCCGGGCTGGGGCTCCGTGACGGGCGGGGGTCGCTGTGCCGGGCTGGGGTCCCTGTGCCGGACCCGGGGCGGCCCTGCTCTGCCCCGGGGTGGCTGTGCCGGGCCCGGGTAAGCCACACGGCCCCTCGTGGCCCG